>SJYC01002250.1:0-41583 GCA_006408675.1 Madoqua kirkii
TTCTTTAGGTAGGTGTACTCCGAGGTACTTTATTCTTTTCGTTGCAATGGTGAACGGAATTGTTTCCTTAATTTCTTTTTCTACTTTCTCATTATTAGTGTATAGGAATGCAAGGGATTTCTGAGTGTTGACTTTATATCCTGCAACTTTACTATATTCATTGATTATCTCTAGTAGTTTTCTGGTCAAGTCTTTAGGATTTTTTATGTAGAGGATCATGTCATCTGCAAACAGTGAAAGTTTTACTTCTTCTTTTCCAATTTGTATTCCTTTTATTTCTTTTTCTGCTCTGATTGCTGTGGCCAAAACTTCCAGAATTATATTGAATAGTAGTGGTGAAAGTGGGCACCCTTGTCTTGTTCCTGACTTTAGGGGAAATGCTTTCAGTTTTTCACCACTGAGGATAATGTTTGCTGTGGGTTTGTCATATATAGCTTTTATTATGTTGAGGTACATTCCTTCTATTCCTGCCTTCTGGAGAGTTTATCATAAATGGACGTTGAATTTTGTCAAAGGCCTTCTCTGCATCTATTGAGATAATCATATGATTTTTCTTTTATTAAGTTTTTCACTTAAAGTTAAGTTATAGTAGTTCTTTTATTTTCCTAGTGTTTTTAAAGAATATATAGCATCTTATTTTTCCAATGATTCTGATTTTCAGAATAGGTTCATTAGAAGCTGCATCACCTCTGGTTTCAAACTGTGTGGACAAAAAGCAAAATCTAGCACTTGTCTAGAGATGTTTATTGTTGAGTGAGAGATATGCTGGGTCATGCTGTGGATGTAGTAAAAAACATTGAATTGAAGGCTTTAAAATGGTTAAAATGGCAAATTTTATGTTATCTGAATTTCACTACAAAAATATTTAATATTCTAAAAAATCTTATTCTTGTTTTATGGATATAATAGCTTCTCTTATTATTCCCTGAGGATATTACTAACACTTTTGGGGGGAAGTTTCCTTCTCTTGAATGGGCCATTTCCTCTAAGTTGCTTTTTTAAAATTTCTTATTATTGTTAGCCAGTACCTTGGATGTTTTGTGATTTTTGTGTCTGCATATATTCAAGAATGGAGGGCTCCAAAACTATTTGGGAGCTGTGAGAATGACTGAGGAGGTCAGGAACTATGAAGGGTCTTACTCCACTTTCAAGCTAACAAGTTAGTCTGCTGTGTTGTCATGGATGCTTCCAAAAGATGGGAATTCCTGGGTCAGATACAGAGGACAGTCCTACTCACAGCTGAGCGAGCAGCCCGAGCTTCGTGTGCATGGCGGCTCCCCTCACTCTGAAGGCTTCAAAGGGACAATTCAGAGCAGGCAGAGTGAGCCCTCATTATAGCAGGTTTATGTTATACCTGAGAACTCCTGAGCAAGACATTCCAACCATTTATAATGGTCTATGTGGGCTGCCCTGTTGCCTCAGATGGTAAAGAATCCACCTGCAATGCAGGACCCTGAGTTCAGTTCCTGAGTCAGGAAGATCTCCTGGAAAAGGGAATGGATACCCACTCCAGTATTCTTGCCTAGGGAATCCCATGGACAGAGGAGCCTGGTGAGCTACATTCCATGGAGTTGTAAAGAGTCAGACATGACTAAGTGACTACCACTTTCACTTTCATAATGGTCTACAAGCAAAGCTACCCAGTCTTTGCTCCAGAGGAAGACATTAGCAAACAAACCTGCCTGCTATTCTAGAGGGAGACAACCTTCACTATACAGGGTGTTGAAAAGCTAGTCTAAGACAAAAAAATTGTCAAATCCTGCACAAGATGTTCAGAAATGGAAGAAAGACCCATGGAGAATGATCAACAAGGGCTTGTCTATTGTGACTTTACTGTCCAATAGCTGGGTTGTTTCCTTGAGAACCTTCAATTTCATTTTTGTGAGCACTGTTCCTGGATCATAGAAGTCTTTTCTAATCTCCTGACTGGCTGCTAGTTTTCTGTGAACCAAGTAAGAAGGTGGCCTGGGCATTTTAGTGAGCAGTATGCGTAGATTCAGCTAATTTGTCCATGACATTGGTAGGGTACTCCAGTCTTCAACCATACTTGATGTCACTGTAGACTTCTGTTTGGCCAGAGAGTAAAGCTCTGGCCTTGGCCAAAGTGAAAGGAAGCATATGCTGTACAGAATAAGGGTGGAGATTGTGAGAGTTGTTCAGTAGTGTCTGACTCTGCAATCCCATGGACTGTAGCCCACCAGGCTCCTCTGTCCATGGGATTCTCCAGGCAAGAGTACTGGAATATTCTCTTCTCCAGGAAGTCTTCCCAACCCACAGATTGAACCCAGGTCTCCAGCATTGCAGGCAGATTCTTTATCATCTTAGTCACCAGGGAAGCCTGAGGGTTGGGATTAGGACTTCTCAAACCAAATTAAGAGGGATGACAATGAGACTACAATCAGTAGCTTTGGTTAAGACTATTTGAGGATGGGGGTTAGGACTTCTCAAATAGACTTAACCAAGGATACTGACTGAATCATTGTCATCCTTCCTAATTTGGTAACTGGTAAGTTTTGAAAATTCTGCTTTATAAATTGAACTGTTATCTAATTTTTCTACCCGCAACTTAGGGTTTAGTTTCCTCAAGCCTGGCAAGTCATTTACCACTTTCTAGCTTCTTAAATTTTTGTTTTGTTTTGTTTTCATTCCTGATTCTTATGGATTTATGCCTTTAAATAAAACACAGTTATTGTCATTGTAGTGGAATTTCCTGAATGAAATGAGGAAATTAGATATGTATGTATTTCAATCTGGCATCTTTACCAGGAAGAATCATTGTACTTTCTATTCCTATTTTTTGAAATCTTCCAGCTTAAACTAGATCTACCAAGATAAATATCATATTCATAGTGGCAGAGTACATTGTCTTTATTTCCTCTCAGTGGGAAACTATTTTAAGATGTCATAACACCAGGGCAAATAGTATTATGCATCATCTATTTCTTTGAATGTTAGTTTCACAGGCGTGTTTACTTTATGAAAATACCAAGCTGTGCGCTTAAGGCTTACGTACTTTTTTGTATGCACATTGTATTGCTATCAAAGGTTTACATTAAAATTGTACAAAGAATGACTGTATCAAAGCGTTCAGTCCATTTTGCTGTTTCTATCTACTATTTATTTTTAGCTGTGTTGGGTCTTGGTTCTGCGCATGGGCTTTCTCTAGCTGTCGCGAGTGGGGGAGTACTCTCTAGTTGTGGTGTGTGGCTTCTCATTGTGGTGCCTTCCCTTACTGAGAGCACGGGCTCTAGAGCTTAAGGGCTCAGTAGTTGTGGCTTCCAAGCTCTAGAGCACAGGCTCGATAGTTGTGGCACATGGGCTTAGTGGCCCCCTGGCATATAGGATCTTCCCAGAGCAGGGACCAAACCTATGTCCCCTGCATTGTCAGGAGGATTTTTAACCACTGGAAAGAAAATGAAAGTTGCTCAGTCATGTCTGACTCTTTGTGGCCCCATGAACTGTACAGTCCATGGAATTCTCCAGGTCAGAATACTGGAGTGGGTAGCCTTTCCCTTCTCCAGGGGATCTTTCCAACCCAGGGATCAAACCCAGGTCTCCCACATTGCAGGCGAATCTGCAAATTTACCAGCTGAGCCACAAGGAAACCCTAACCCTAACCACTGGACCATCAGGGAAATCCCATCTATAAAGTATTTTAATAAGGACATTATTGTTCTCTTTATTCGTGTTAACTTCAATTAGGTTAAGTTCATATTCTCAACTATATAACATAAACCAACCAGTTCCTTGATTGTTCTGGTACACCCTTTCAGAATAATCATGGATGATAACCAGGTACAAGGTATAGTCTAGGCTACTGTCTTGGTATAGTCTGGCTGTTGTGAATTATAACTTAAAAATATTTTTCAAAGTGGCATAAAACAGTTACTTAAAACAGTAACAAAAAACAGTCATAAATAGCTACTTCTGTGTTTTCCCAGTTCACTCAACCCCTAAGCGCATCCCCCAATCTCTTAACTGTATGAAGGAAATGGTTCCTAAATACTTGTGCATATTGGAAACACCTGGGAGTTCTAAAAAATCCTACTGCCAAGGCTGCATTCCATCCTAATTAAACAGAGTCTCTGGGATGGAGACCCAGGCATCAGTACTTTTTAAAGCCCCCCAGGAGAGTTCAATGAACATTCAGGGCTGTAGACATAGGTCTAGGATGATGCTTCTCAGGCTATCTGTGGTGAAGAACTAGTTTGTGTTTTTAATAGTACCAGCTCATCACAGATCAAAATTCTTCCAAAATCAATAAAAATTAACTAATAGAAAAGTGATCATGTGCTGGACTCTCAAAGCAATGTCAACTTGCTATCAAGTTTTCTCAATGCTTATTCTTGATGTCTGTATTTATCTTGCCACAGACTAGTCACAGTTCATGATCAGTGACAGTCTACAGAGCACAGCTGAGTAGCACTGACTTAAAACACTGGAATACTCTTTCCCTTTCCTAGCACAAGCCCCATATCCATATCCCCTCCTCTCTGTGCAAAGAATCTTTTTTGAGGCAGGGGAGTTTCCCCTGGGGCCTGTTGTTTGTGCTCCCCCTTCTTTCTCCATAGCCCTACTGACACATTGCACCCACTCAGATACATTTCTGGGCTCCGAAAGCATGAGGTGAATAACCCATAGGTTATTTGAGGTTTTCTAAGTCTTGTTTCCTTTCAGCTATATTAATTGAAAAAAACAACAACAACAACAACTCTTGACTATTAAAATCTTAGAATGTGATCTCATATATTCCACTACAAAGATACATGAGATCATGTTCTAAGATTTTAGTAGTCAAGAGCTGTTTTTTTTGTTGTTGTTGTTGTTTTTTTTTTGTAATTAGCTGAAGGGAAACAGTACTTTAGGAAGCAATAGTATGAACAAAGCTAGTGGAGGTGACAGAATTCTAGCTGAGCTATTTCAAATCCTAAAAGATGATGCTATTAAAGTGCTGCACCCAGTATATCACCAAATTTGGAAAACTCAGCAGTAGCCACAGGACTGGAAAAGGTCAATTTTCATTCCAATCCCAAAGAAAGTAAATGCCAAAGAATGTTCAAACTACATACAATTGAACTCATTTCATATGCTAGTAAGGTTATGCTCAAAAGCTTTCAAGCTAGGCTTCATCAGTATATGAAATAAGAAATTCCAGATGTACAAGCTGGATTTCAAAGAGGCAGAGGAACCAGAGATAAAATTGCCAACAGTTGTTGGATCATGGAAAAAGCAAAGGAATTCCAGATAAACATCTACTTCTGCTTCATTAACTATTCTAAAGTCTTTGACAGTGTGGATCACAACAAACTATGGAAAATTCTTAAAGAGGTGGGAGTACCAGACAATTTATCTGTCCCTTGAGAAATCTGTATGTGAGTCAAGAAGCAGTAGTTAGAACTGGACATAGAACAATGGACTGGTTCAAAATTGAGAAAGGAGTACATCAAGACTGTGTATTGTTGCCCTGCTTATTTCACTTTTGTGCAGAGTTCATCATGTGAAATACCAGACTGGATGAATCACAAGTTGGAATCAAGATCACTGGGAGAAATGTCAATAACCTTAGATAGGCAGGTAATGTTGCTTTAATGGCAGAAAGTGAAGAGGAACTAAAGAGTCTCTTGATGAAGGTGAAAGAGGAGAATGAAAAAGCTGGCTTAAAACTCAACATTAAAAAAACTAAGGTCATGGCATTTGGTCCCATCAGTTCATGGCAAAAGAAGGGGAAAAAGTGACATTTTACTTTCTTGGGCTTCAAAATCACCAAGGACAGTGACTGCAGCCATGAAGTTATAAGACACTTGTTCCCTGGAAGGAAAGTTGTAATAAACAAGAAAATTTATTAAAAAGCAGGGACATCAATTTGTTAACAAAGGTCCACATAGTCAAAGCTATGGTTTTTCCAGTAGTCATGTATGAAAGTGAGAGTTGGGCAATAAAGAAGACTGAGCATCTAAGAACTGATGCTTTCTAATTGTGGTGTTGGAGAAGACTCTTGAGAGTCCCTTGAACTGCTAGGAGATCAACACAGTCAATCCTAAAGGAAATCAACCCTGAATATTCATTGGAAGGACTGATGCTGAAGTTGAAGCTCCAATACTTTGGCTACTTAATGTGAGGGGCTGACTCATTGGAAAAGACCCCGATGCTGGTAAAGACTGACTGCAAAAGGAGGAGAGAGTGGCAGAGGATGAGATAGATAGTATCACCAACTCAGTGGATATGAATTTCAACAAATTCTGCCAGATAGTGGAGGACAAAGGAGCCTGGTATGCTACAATTCATGGGTTTGCAAAGAGTTGTACATGACTTAGTACCTAAACAATAAGAAGAGCAATCTGTAAGTTGTGTGTGCAAGTGAGTTTCAGGGAAAAATTCACTGAAGACCCTCAGGTACAAAAATTCTCCTTATTCTTAGTAATTTTGCACTTTGGCTAGAATGCAGTGAAAACTCTTCTGTTACTTGGGCTGGAATATGTCAAGAACAAGTAGAGTTTCACCCACAGGCAGCCTCTTGTGGCGTTCGTAGGACTGAATGAGAGTGGGCTGCCATAATCTGCTATGCTGGACACTTGTCCCATAGTCTGGCAGCATGGACATTTGCCCATGTGGATGGAATCCCATTAAGTTTATGAAGCATGGAATAGAGAACAAGGTTTGGGATTGGAAAGAACTTCATCTGAGGGAGAAGTTCCAAATGATTCAGATGAATCTTCTGACGAGGACCACTTAGCCTTTTCCCTTTGGGCAATTATTCTGATGAGAATGCAATTGAATTCTGGTTGAAGCAGGTTATCTGATTCCCGTGGTCCAAGACATCTCTGATTTTTTTTCCTTTCTAAATCTTGGCTCATCTGTTTCAGAAAAGATGGCACAATTATGCTGGTTAGAGAACCAAAGGCCACATCTGATATTATCCATTCTCAGTTTCTTGTGTAGTTTTTAATGAAGCTGTCTTCAATGCCCTTATTACACATCTAGATCTCTGTTACATTCTGATTATATTTGCTGGGTATGTAGAATTTTACTCCTCCAGAAAGGAAGCAGAAAGGAGATGGGGAACATGGTCTGGGATTTGGACTTGGGGACCCTTCCCAACTCAAATTTGGTTAGTTGATAAGAGATGGAAAAATAGAGATAAACTGTCTAACATACTTGTATATAGAGATCTATCTTCTTTAAAGTTTTACACTCTATGAAAAGTTCATGCATGTAAAACTGCTGGCATGTATAATATCTGGCACATGAGAACTTATTAGAGAAGAAAACCAGGAATGGAAATCTCAGCCTAAGCCATAACTTAGGGAAGAGCTTGTTATTTTGTGGCTTTTAAAAGAAAATTATACTGAAATATGTACTGAATACAGTCTTGGTGAGACTGTGACTAGTGCAAGGAAGAACTGTGTGCAGAGTAATCTTTGAAGACTGAGTATAGATGAAATGTTTAGGAGACTTAAAACATTCTGAAAGAGCTAGCAGGAGCCTTAACTTAGCATAGCACTCAAAGGATTCAGGTTGTCAATTCTGAATCATGCTGCTACTGCTCTGTGACAGCTTGATCATGGTTTTTTACTCTAGGAGGCAATAGCATGTATGATTTCATAAAAACCCCCAGCCCCTTTGTGAAGGCTGTATAAGTATCAATATGTTACAGGTGAGGAAATTAAGGCCCAGAGAGGCTACCTTGCCCAAGGGCACAGCTCCCGGGTGTCAGGCTTAGGGTTTGAACCCAGAGCTGTCTGCTTCTTAAGTCCATACTCTACCCTAGGGACAGTAACACAAAGTCAAAATTGTAAAATTCAGATCCTCCAGTGGCCCAGCTCCTTCACCTCCTCCTGAGATTATGGGAGGAGATGGTAAACTTCACTTCATTTTTAGCAATACCCTTAACTCGCAAAATATGGCTCTGGTAAAGGGCTTAACTTTAGGACCTAAGTGAGGCTTTTCCCTTTCCCCTAAGTCTGAATTTTCCCTTGAATGGATATTGTACTTGAAGGCTCTTTCTGGAAAGAGAAAGAGAGATTGAATAAGATGACCTTGAGAATTAGGCTGCAGTGTATGTGTGTGTGTGAAAAAGAGGGAGAAATAGCAAAAAGGAGATAGAAAGAGGGTTAGACATGTCTACTAAGATGCAATTGGTATTTGGAATCATACCTTTTTCTAGGGAAGGGAGAAGGGCAGCAGAGATGCCTGCTGTCTGCCCCCCTTTGACTGGATATTTCAAGCTCCTGGCTTTCTCCAGATTTTACCCAGATATTTGAGGAGCTGTCTTCCTGGTCACATTGAGGAAAGCATGCTTCCTATTTCCTGCATCCACAAGTTAAAAAGAAATCAGCCTATTAAGCAAATGGAGGATGAGGATGTTCTTTATTTCTGTGGCAAAGTACAAACATCTGTAGTTTTGAGTCATTTGTGCCTGGCATGGTACCTGAGGATAAGGTGGTACCTGAGGATAAGGTAGCATGGCATGCTGCAGTCCGTGGGGTCACAAAGAGTTGGACATGACTAAACGACTGGACTGAACTGAACTGATGGTACCTGAGAATAGTATTGGGGGAATTTTAACCAGGCATCTTCCTTGGCTGTCAATACTTGCTCTAATATCTAATAAAATCTCTCTAGTTATAAGTCATTGGAATGTTGCTACTGGTGTTGCTATTGTCATTTGTAGAAAACGGAGTCCAATATTGCTCTAACATTGGTTCTTTGAGTCTGAACTGTCTCACTTACCTTCTATTGTTTTATTCACATTACCAAGGCTTCTATAGGATTCACTGCAGACCTCTCCCAGTGGCCTTGGAAATGCATGTGTGATTGTAGTGATGCCTCATTATAGGTGGGATTTGAACACCATTATATTCACCCCTGTTGTAGCTAAACCATGCTTGTTTCCAACATTTCTGTGTGAATGTCTAGATAGACGAGTGTGCAAGTGCCTGTGCTGTGGCATTAATAAGATCAGTAGGTTTTTAAAAATGTCAAATCAATCATATTTATGCTTAATGAGTAACCATTTACACATTAAGATGATATTCCTCTGGCCTGCTCCTATCTTAAATAGACGTTGAATATAAACTCTGTGACTACTTGATGGAAACCAAAACAAAAGCTGAATTTAAGAGAAGTTACCAGGAGGTTATAACATCCTGCACAGCTATGAAATTGCTATGCAGTTTTGAGTTTGTTGCAGAAATATATTCTACTTCTTTTGATAATATGACAAGTGAAGAGTATAAATTCAGTTTTTAACTTTTTTTGTTATGTAATTGAGAGAGATGTTCCAAGTACCTTAGGAAAAAACCCAAATGGGGAGTAACTGGGCTCCAAATTCCTTCTACTCCAGCCTTTTAGCCTTTTCTCTTGGGTACTCTGTTTTGGGGAGTTGCTGGTGGCTTATTTTATGAATAAGTGATTTTATTCCCCTTATAATACTCAGAAACTGAAATCTCTAAACTTATTGAGCAAATTTAGGGAAGGGCATCTGCTCTCACGATGATTGGCCAAGTAGAAAGAGAAGACCCTCTTTCCTTGCATCCAGGACTGAAATGTTTGGATACTAACTCAAACAGCACTGCCAGTGGAGTTACATTACTTTCCCCACTGTGACTACTGGAGGGGTGACTATGGAATGATGATATTCAGTCCACGTCCTGGCAGGGAACAGACACACATTCATATTGGTTGGCAGGGCATAGATAAAGCAAAAGAATTTGGTTTTTCCTTAGGGCTGGGAGACTGGGCTGAGAGGGTGTGAGAGGAGGTAGCAGTTTCTGAAACATGGAAAAGAGGGATGGCTGTGTGCAGAGGGCTGCCTGGCAGGACTTATGTTGAATGGAGGGACTGTGCAACCTGTGACCCCCCTTCTGGGACAGAGCTGGGGTACAGATATCTTGACATCATTTTCCTCTTTGCTTTGCACCTTTTGCAGATAAGGGCTCTCTGTTGGCTGAACAACATGAAAGTCAAGGGGCAAAGGGCCCCACATTTGGAGAACATAACATCACCTTCAGGCCACAAAGCAGAGTGGAGAGACAGAGAGAGTATCTTCAGGACTCCAGCAAGGAGGGTCTCCTTTTATCCTTCCCCTTTCAGATTTAGCTGGCTTGACTCTCTGCCCCATTTCAGAATGCTCTTCTAGAGGAGAAATGAGAAATTTCTCCATTTAACAGCTCTGACTCCATATATAGAATGGATATGTGAAAATGTGATGGAAACAAATGGTTTGTGATTTTTCTAATGGCTGAGACACACCATAAGCCATCTTAGTTGTTTAGCTTGGTTATTTTTCTACCCTTTTCCACAATCTCAGAATAAGCAGTCCATTGCCCAGCATTTCTCTTAGAGAGAGAGAAATGAGGGAAATATGGCAGTACATAGAATTACCGGTTGTGAAGGATTTTCTCCCACCACAAAAACAGATCATTATTTCTGCCAACATCTGATAGAAGCACAACAGTAATTTGGTATTCCAAATATCTCCTTTATGTAATTTCTGAATATCAAGGTGCCTGACATTCAGTTCACAAAAATTTTGAAGCATTTTGCTATTTTTTATTCTAGCTTTCCATCCTTTTTGTTTCAGTAGAAATACATACCATAATTTCAAGAGAATAGATATTTTGTCAAGCATGATTACTACTCATAATGATCTTCTTAGCTCTTAGTCCCTATAGATTGACAACCTCCACAGCTGGATTTAACTCTTTGGACCTCACCTGTAGGTTTTCCCTTTGCCATGGTCCCTGGTCCCAGAGCTTTGTCTTTTGGTGACTGGAGACTGGATGGAGCTGAGAAGCAGTAGGCTGGTGGCGCCCAGCTTCAGACAGTGCCCCATGAGTCTCCTTTTGATCTTGTGCCCATCTGAAGTGTGGTGCCTTGCCTGTTTCCATTTAAGCAAGCCCCTACCATAACCCAGTGTCAGTGAATGAGTCTGGGTCTCTGAGACCCATTGTCTCGATTCCTATTTTGGTTTCCTACCATGTATTCTGGAGACTGGTGTTTTGCTTGAAATCTTGACCTATGTTTTCTTAGGGACTGGAGATCTGTCAATGAACCCAACCCTTCTGCCTGGTCCCTACTACCTGTTGACAGATTTCCCAAACTACAAACTGCTCACTTTCTTGGATGATCTCCCATCATCTGGGGTCAAACTTTCCTTGATCTCCCACTCAGCTCTGCATTCTAACCGGTACCAGGTTATTAGCGGTACCTGTACAGCTAATCATACCTGGTTTATGTGCTTCTGTTAATTGATAATCTGGTTCCAGACATAATTTCTTCTTCAAAAGCTGGTAATAAATAAGATTGCTAGAGTGTAGGTGAGTTCCTCTGGGACAAGGACTCTCTCTTGTTTTATCAAGGAACTCCCAGTCCCTGAAATAACACTTAATTTTTAAAATTAAATACAGAACTTACAGATGAAATAGCTGTTTAGATGAGAGATTCTTAGTATAAACATATGTGCATGAACATGTGTATGTTTCTCTGAAAGTCTTCATAAAGCTTTTTAGATTCTCAGCAGCACTCGTGGCCCTCAAAAGACAGAAATAACCACCAGCTTAAAATGTACAGGAGAGAAAGGAATACATGACTTCCCCCTTTGAAAAGATTCATTCTTTTAGGGCACTTGGATATTGTGTAGCACTGTATTGAAAAATAGCAATACCACTTGATGATTAAGTAAGCTTAACTAATGAGTACAGGGTTTCTTTTTGGGAATTAATGATGCAGTGACCTGCTGGTTAACCTTTAGCTTTTGGAAACAAGTGAGAATGAGTAGGACTCAGATTCTGATGGTCCTCTGACCCATGGAATTGAACTCCACTTCCTTAAGCTTCATTGATGTTTTTCTGTAACTATAAATTATATATTTATTTCCTCCCCAGGAAAACATAATTTTATGATGGTGAAGCCTTTATCTTGTTAAGTTTCTGAGTAGCAAAGCTTGTTGTTTATTCTATTTTCAGCCTATTTGGTATAATCTCTGTGATGAATTTTATCCCTTGAAGCTTGAGTAAATATACTGTTACTTTGGAGTGCATGAGTATTGATGTATACCATATATGACTGAGGACACTGTAGCTGGTGTATAGACAGTGCTTGATCAGGTATTCAGTGAGTAAATGAATATTATTAGTTTGGGGAACAGTGTAGTGAAATGGCTAAAAAGAGAATTTATTTTTGATCAATGCATTCTTGGTGTAAATTCTAGCTGTTCTAATTTATGACTTTGGAAATAGGAATATTAAATTTTTTCCTCTTTGGATTATTCTCTTTGAGAATTAGATCATATAATATGGGTAAAAAATTACAGTGCCTGGGGGCAGAGTAGGCACTCAATAAAAAAGTGGCTATTAAAGTTATTATTATCATTAACATCATTATTGGATCACTTGTCTGGATTGCCTGTAAGAGAGTAGAATAAAGTGTGTGTGTGTGTGTGTGTGTGTGTGTGTGTATTTCATTCAGATCTTAGGTAATAAGTGTGGAGCATGCTTTGGACTATTGAGTATCTATTAAGTTCTTAACTCTGGCTATACATAAGGATTGCCTGTGGAATCACCTGTATTTTTAAAAAATACAGAGGCTTGGCTTCAATTCAGGACTTCAGGGCTATGAAAAGGGCATGTGTATTTTTAACAAGCCCAACAGGTGATAATGATGTACAGACTGGTTCAAGAATTATTGCCATAGGTATTATATAAAGAGTGGCTTCAAAATGTGAGGTGAAAAGGGAGGGACCCAACCTTTGGCCTAGTTGGGTCTTAGATAGGGACAGAGGGGTACTGGAGTCCCCTGGGCTTGGGAGTCCAGGATATGAGTTCAGTCCGTGCACTTACGAGCTCTGTGGACGAGACTGTAACCTCTGGAGGTGAGGAGCTGTGTCTGTCTTGTGCATCTGTATGTTCCTGCTAGAGTGGCCTTGAACAAACTGCATAACCTCTCCAGGTCCCCGGTGTTCTTATCTGAGAATTAATTTAGATAACTTATGAGTACCTATGTAATTTATGAGTAACAGATGCTCATAAGTAGTTCCTGTCCTTGTGTGTGTGTGTACATGCTGCATTCTCAGAAGTGACCCCCTTGCTGGAGGAGGTCATCAAGATGTGATTGCTAGCTTTCACAAGCTAAATCAAGGCAACTGGAGGTTCCTGATGCCCCCCACCCCTGACCACAGAATGCATTCCCCTTACCTTGCTACAGCAGGAGCCATTTTCAAGGACATGACCTTGCGATAGTGATGTGCTATCAAGACCATCTGGACTGAACACCTGACTGCACTCACTCAAGCCCTCTCCATAAACCTTAAGATTTGGGAAATGGGACCTACATTTATTTGTCTTATGACTGCCCAATTCAAGCCTGCTAGGAAAGTTCCTTGCTGATTAAACCTACAACCTACTACTCTGGAGTCATATAGAGATTTTAGGTCTCCCTTTGCCCTCCTTGTCCAGGGACTAGTTTCATATTTCACCCAGGAAGCGCCTGAGTTTGTAGACCAACACTTCCCTATTTTTCTAGGTTTTTAATTCATGCTGTTCTGCCATTCAGATTCTTTCTTCCAACCAAATGATTTATTTACCAGCCCTTGAACTTGTCCTGTATTTTTCTACTTTTTGTTTAGCACTTGTCTGTATATATATATCTCTCCATAAAGCTCCCCCCAACTCACATAATATGAAGTGATCATTCTTTAAAAGAAATGGCTGTTAATTTTGTCAGTTGATCCTGTGCTATATGTGTCTTTTTTCTGTTATTAGACTGAACTGTCGAGTCTTTTATTGTTGTTTAACTCTCCATGAATTTGTATACATAGCTCCTCAGCTAGACTGCTTTTAGACAGGCATTGGACCTTGATGGTTGGGACAGTATTAAAGTGCATTTCACACAGCGAGAGTTCAGTGAAGATGCATTGATTTAGAAAAAAAATTTGTTTCACGCTACTTTCTTTTGCTTCCTTCATTTTCTCTTACGAGTTTTTAATCAAGGTATTTGTTGTTGTTGTTGTTGAAATTCTTAGACATACACATTACTGGGCCTGACTAGAAGATAAATTGAGCACAAAAATGTCTGGGTAATATTCTAAATTTGGGTGTATATACTAAGCATGTAAGAAGGAAGAGACATCACCTCTCTTCTTTGTTTGCCTGCCTAGTGAATTCCCACCTGCTCTTTAAGCCTCATGTCTGCCCTCCCCACCTTCCCAGAACCTCCCAGGGAATGTGAGTTCTTCTTCTACCTGAGCTTATATCCTGCATTATGGAACATTGCTTTGTACTCTGTTTATCTGTTTATTTCTTCCACTGGCCTGTGTGTTGCTGTGGATGTAGGTTTTTAACTTAGTCATCTTGGTATCACTGGTATTAAGCACAGTGATTTACCCATAGAAAAGCTCATTAACTCCTGAGCTAATGTGAGGACACAGGGACTCAAACTCAAGTTGCAGAGGTAGGATATGGCAAAAGACAGTAGCAATAACATAGAACAACCTGTATTAAGGTTCCAGTGAGTGATATAAACAACAGGCCAGGGACTTTGAAAAACATATTCGAGGAAACGTAAGGAAGAAACCTTGGACAAGGTAGAACTTAAAGGAGGGGTCAGATGGGGCCATGCATAGAGGATGGAGGAGGTGATTTCCAGTGGAGGAAATGAGCCAAGTTAGGGAACGGGGCAGGACATCAGTAAGGGTTTTGGTTGCACACGATGGAATCAACTCTAGCTGGTTTAAGTGAAAAAGAAATTTATTAAAGGATTTAGAGAGCTCATACAATCTCTTCATCTAAGAGTAATACTTAGATGCTAAGGAGCATTCCCATACTCTAATATCTCTAATATGAAAGAGTCTGTGGACTTGTAAACTTTCTGACTTATACCTTTGGAAGGTGGGACAAGTGATGAGTGAAATAATCAGTGAAATAATCAGAATGCCAGGTAGTATTAAACTATGTATTAAACTATAATGCAGTATTATATTTATATAAAAGTAGTGAAGTTGCTCAGTCATGTCCAACTCTTTGTGACCCTGTGGACTGCAGCCCACCAGGCTCCTCCATCCATGGGAGTTTCCAGGCAAGAGTACTGGAGTGGGTTGCCATTTCCTTCTCCTATATATAAAAACTATATTATATATAATAAATATAATTATTATAATTATATAATTATATATAATATATATTAAACTATAAATTAACTATAAATGACTTTGTACCTGGGCATATTTGAATGATTGCAGCTATATCAAGTAACCTAAAGCAAAGACCTCTGGAAAGATATTAGGAAATAAAGTTGGGAGAATGAGAAAGAGTGACATCTGTGAGATCCTTGAAGGGTATTACAAAGATGTGAATTTTTCTCTGGATGAAAGGGGAGCATGGAAGATAGTTGAGTGTATGTGTGTGGGGATAGGGTGAGAAATATTCTGGAAAATGTCATATTTTGGCATTTCTTGAAGGCTTGGTGATTTAGTTGCAAGAGAGAGAGTGCTCATGAGGAAGAAGAGTCTCAGGCTTGGCACTAAAACACCTTCTGGGGAAGATTGGCTTTGGAGAGGTTGGGGTAGCTTAGATAACAGTGAAGGTTAAAGAAATGATGAGGAGGAATATGGGGTCATGTGCCTGTGACACCAGTCACCTCGTTGATTCAACTGATTTGACCGGCTACATAGTACCTCTTTCTCTCTCCATATTCATATGGATCCCCTACCCCTGAAGCTGTGAGATCAGTCAAAGAAAACCTTCCCCATTAGAGGTTGATCTCTTCTTCCATCAAGGCTGTATGAGTGCATGTGTTCCTTTGTTAGAGCATTAGATGAATTCCTCTACAAGAACCAGACAAGCTCTCAAGAAGTAAATGGGGTGACTCAATAAGCTGGGGGACCTCTTCCTTCAACTCCCCTTCCCTCCTTCATGACTGCCTTCTGTTCTTGCTGCTACTAGAAAAATTTCCCCAAATTATGAATTCCATCATGCCCAGAATTCTCAGATGCTTCCCTGTTCCCTATAGCAGTGTGTGCCAAAGTGTGGGACAAATATTCCTGGTGAAACGTAAGATGATTTAGATGGTCCATAAGCATGGCATTAAATCATCTTAAGTTGCATAGTGAGAAATTTATTCCTTTTAAAATTCTCTTGGACTCCTGCTTTTGACAATGAGGGAGTATAAGACTAGTCTATCTACACTTCTAATCTCTACTTTTAATAAGGAGAAAGGGTCTTAAGGTAAGTGTTCCAAATGCAAGCATATCATGCCATAATTTTAAGGATATTATTTTCTTTATATGGCAAATTATTTCAATTTTTCATATATGGAAGTGATATAAAATCTTAATGTCCTAGATACTTAGGTGTTATTATTACTTTCTTGATATGATAATTATGTTTTGAAAAAGTCCTTTAAATAATGATTGAGAATCCCACAAATTAATGTTGGACACCAAACTACAGATCCTGGCAGCTCAGTAAACGCCAAGAGTGAACTTTTAAGGTAAACTAGACTCTGGGTGATTATGATACATCAATGGAGGATTGTCCTTGGTAGAAAATGTACCATTCTGGTGAGTGGTAATGGGGGAAGTTGTGTAAGTGTGCAGGCTGAAGGTATTTAGGAAATTTCCATGTCATCCCCTCAATTTTCTTGTAAATTTAAAACTGGTATAAATATTCTTTAAAAATTTTATGTATATACATAATCAGGGAAGCCCTATGTATGCATGTGTACACGCATATGCGTGCATGCCCATATCTCTTGCTGCTGCATTGGCAGGTGGAAGCTTTACCACTGTGCCACCTGAGAAGCCTACACACACACACACACACACACACACACACACACACACACACACACACACACATACACACACACTATGAAATGACATAGTATCTGTGATCTGATTATCACGGATCACTTAATTCACCCATGTGTGCTGGTGGAAGTGATGTGGAAAGGGAATATAGAAAGAAACAAGGTTAGACATGGGTTGATATCTGTTGTGCTGAGTTCATGTACATTTGTTTTACTGTTATCTCTACTTTTGTGTGTATTTGAAAATTTCTGTAAGATGTTTAAAAGCTAAAGGAAAATTTCAATGTTAAAAATTGATTAATGTAGAAAAATAAGTAATTTATAGAAAAACCAAATCAAATAATATAGATGGTATATGGATAAAATGTTAGTCAAATTACTTAAAGTCTGCAGCATACTGGTCTACTGGAAAAAGTTCCAAGTTTCACACTGTGGGATCTAAGGTCCTTTCTGTTAGAGCTTTGGCGTCTTCTTTCTTGCCAGATGCAACAAAATGAGACTGCCAGGAGTTTCCTGGTGTGTCAGTCTCTCACACACCTGTGTCCTGATGCAAACTCTTCTGTTTCTCAGAGTACCATCCACACACATTTGCTTGGAGAATTCCTGCTCGTTGTTTTTGAAATTTTTTAATAATTTTTAATTGGAGGATAATTGCTTTACACTGTTGTGTTAGTTTCTGCTGTACAACAACATGAATCAGCCGTATACATACATCTCCTCTCTCTTGAGCCTCCTTTCCCCATCCCATCCCTCTAGGTCATCACAGAGCACTGAGCTGAGGCCCCTGTGTTATACAGCAGCTTTCCAGCAGCTCATTCATTAACTCTCAGCCTAAAGAATCGAAAGAAAGGAATATTCTTAGGGGCTCTGAAGGAAAAGTTGAAATCACTCGGGACTAGCTGGGCCTGCCAGGAAAAGTAGCCGAGTGTCACTCCAAGGTTTTCATAGTGGAATGATGACAACTTTGACTGGGGAAGCTGGAAAAGGGGAGGTCTTCTTGAATTATCATTGGTAAATGAGGCTTTGGGCTTTAGGCATGTTGAATTTGGAATATCCTCCAGGGGTTTAGGATGTTGATAGTAGAAAGCTGGCAGGGGTCATTTCTCTTCAAACGGCTCTTGAGAATTCTGTGGATAATTACATGGCAGAAACATGAACGAGTCTGTTCTTTGCCTCTCCCTTTCCTGTCAGCCATATTTTAAGTAATAGTCTGCTGACAGACAGTGATGCAGAACAAAAAAAGAATGAGAGTGAAATGCAAATCATTTGCTGCTTTTTAGGGGTATTGACAGGAGACGCAATGGCAACCCACTCCAGTGTTCTTGCCTGGAGAACCCCAGGGACGGGGGAGCCTCGTGGGCTGCCATCTATGGGCTCTCACAGAGTCAGACATGACTGAAGCGACTTAGCAGCAGCAGCAGGGGTGTTGACAAAGGCTTGGGGGATGGCACAGCTGGAAACTATTAGTTGTTACTGAATTCTTCACTGTATTTTTAATTGGAGGATAATTGCTTTATGATGTTGTCTTATTTTCTACCATACAACAACATAAATCAGCCCTAAGTATACAAATGTCCCCCTCCCTTCCACCCACCACCCCAGCCCAGCCCTTTAGGTTGTCACAGAGCCCCTGGGTTGTGCTGCCTGTGTTATCTAGCAACTTCCCATTAGCTGTCTATTTTACATACAGTAATGTACATGTTTCAATGCTACTGTCTCATTTCGTATGTTACTGAGTTCTAATCTGACTTCAGATTGTTGAGAGGCAGCTGTAGTTAATGTGGCTTCACCTTGGTTTGTATACTGCAGGGGCTATTGGAGACATCTTACAAGACTCATCTAGACTCTGTGGTCTTTTAAACAACCTGTTTTTTAGTGAGGAGCAATAATATCAATATAGAATCTGAGGGAAATGGGGTGAGTCCTTCACCCCAAGCCTGGGTCATCCATGGGGAGAGCAAATTACACTGGTTCAGATTTCAAGTTTCTGCTGCAAAGAGCAGCTTTGCTACTGGTGTATTAATACTTTGACTATTCTATTATTTTGAGAAATAGCTCAGTGTACTGACATGCTAGGGAGAAAATTTTATCTAATTTTAGTTGGAGTAAATACGGTGCTGCTCCTCCATCATGTTTGTGGTTTCCATTCATAGAATCGTGGTTTAGTTATGCCTCTGTCCTAACACCCATCTTATTATCTCCCCTCCTTTCATCAGCAGCAGGGACCAGAGATAAGCTCTACTGAGATGTTTTTGCAGTTCTCATCCCTTTGTTTTATAGGCAAGAAGCATGTTTTTCTATGCATTTAAAACTGAGAAATACATGATTACCATTTTGGATCTCCTTGTGAACACAAGGTTTGACACTGTTTGCATGCTATAATTATGACATTTTTGTAGCTCACTGTTAGGGCTTACACAAAATAGAATGAACTGTAGAGGAAAAAGAAAAGAAAAGTGAATACATCAAGGTGCTGCATTATTCAGTGATATGCAAAATCTTGAAGTAGCTTGTTTTGTCTGAAACAGATTTTACTTCTCAGGATCCACTTGTTAATTTTGTCTTAATTTTTATCAATTTAGTCCTCTTGGTATTGACATTTTGTATTCTAAAGTTTAAGATGTCGTGTTTGGAGACTTGTTTTCTGGTAAAGAGTTTCTTAAAATGTTAGATTGCTCTTAGTTGAATTTTAGAGTCTGCCTCTGATATTATTTTAAGTTATGAACTTCTAATGATGTGTGGTATTTCTTTTCTGTTTCACTTAATTCAGCACAAGGTTTTGTGAATAAAGTCAGATGTATTTTAACATATGAAAAAAGAGGGAACAAAAAGATTCTTGTAGTAAAATTAAACCCTTTTTCAAATTGAGGCTGTTGCGTGGTTTGTGTTCTTGTTTAATGTGCATTTTTATTGTTTGGTTATGAAGCTACTGTTCATAAAGGTGATTTGTGAATATATGAAAAAATAATAAGAGACGCATCAGAATTGTGCATGCAATCTCCATGGTATATTTAAATACACCCTATAGCTTCCCTAAGGAGCAAATTAAGCACTTATCCAAATTGGAAAGCCAATGAGAGGTTAGCTGTGGGCATGGCTGAAGTCTGTATTGGAATATTCATTTAACAGAGATTGTTGATCCATTGTATTCCCCTGGATGGTGTGGATGCCTGTCAACTAGAGAGCAATTCTCAGTTTTTGGTATGCATCCGAGTCAACTTAGGGGAGCTTCTTCACAGTACAGATCTCCCAGGCCTTGAACCCTGGAGATTCTGAGTCAGTTGTTCTGGGACAGAACCCAGGCATCTGTTTTGATTCATCAGAATCACCTGGGGAGCTTCCAGAACACACTGGTACCTGGGCTCCATCCAGAACACTGACTCACATTCTCTGGAGTTACGAGGTCTGGGAAGTCTGTGCTGATGGTCACAAAAGAATGAAAAAAGTCTGACTTATCTAGCAGGGATGGTCCTTGGCAAATATTACTGAACATCCCAGAACATGCAGAGCTACGAATAAGATGGAGGTCTCTCATGGCCATGAGAGATGATGAAAGATGAAAAGTCTGTCTATCTCCAGGGAGATTGCCCTGAGACTAGATGATATGATGTTGATCTTGATGATGATGGTAACAAAGTGGCTGTAAACTTTCAATCAGTCTTACTTCCATTAGCTCTAAGAAGACTTTTGTGCCTGTTCTTTATGATATGGACTTTTGTCTGTTTAATTAACATCATTCAGCGGATACTAGCTCTCATATCCTTAAAATATTTATCATTAACTGAACAAATTCTCCAACAATTATGAGGAGTTTGGGAGAATAATAATACACTGGGTCTTTATTGGCAGTGTTCACAGAAACTGACACCTGATATATTTCATATATTCTCAGAAAGGTACGTTTGCCATGTGAAATTTGAAATTTCTAATATGAAATGTGAAATTTCTTTACCAGTAAGTGAAACTTTATAGATTAATATCAGTTTCAGTAGGCTATTTTCAGTGGCCATAGCAGCGTGTTTATTGTTGCCAGAGATTATGGAGAACCTGAGATCCCTTTTCTCTCACCCCATAAGTCGACCATGCCAAAACTGAAGTTAGCAAAACTCTAGGTTAGGAAGATCAGGACTTGAGCTCTAGTATTTTCTATTTCTTTTTATGAGTTTTGTAACCTTGGACAAGCTGCTTGAATTCTCAGGGTATCATCGTCCTCATTTATAAAATTATAATAATGTGTTTGAAAGCAGGGGACTAGACCTGTTAAACTCTTGCAACACATTCCACCTGCCAGTTCCTGTACTGAGTCTGCAGAGGAGAGAGGAGTGTCTAGGCCAGGTCAAGTCCAGTCGAGTGGACAGGGACAAAGTGGGCTTCTGAGCTCAGGAAGGCTGTATATCCCTCCAAGTGTTGTTCTTTAAACCCTGGCCACCTCTTCAGTTTTGTCCCTGGTTGCTATGGTTTTCCATGTCTCCTGGTTTGTAGATTCATAGATTTACTAAATAATGTGTGATAAAGCCTCAGTGGGACTCCTGAATCATTTGCGAGGGATTAAAGACAATTTTACAGAGCTGTTTGCTGACTTGGAGAGTTGCAGTGCTGAAGACAGGAACTTGTTAAGCTATGGATATACATTTATGATCAGGAAGAATTTTAATGAAACATTTATGACTATTTCTTACATTTCTCTGGAAAAACAAATTCAATCACAGTAGGATTTTTTGTTTTTTTGTTTCTCACTCAGTTGCTTATTAGAATGCATTCAGAGGATAAAGATACAGTTGCTGTTTCTTCTATTCTGCAAAGATATTATTGGACCCACAAATATACTTTGGCCTCTTGAGAAGAAAAAAGCTGTAAGATTTTCACTGTTCAAATTACAGAAGTAAAGGGAAATGATTACATTGTAATATCCCCACTGGCTGCTTGAGAATTCCACAGAAAACAATAACAGAGGGCAGATTATTTACTGTGGTGGTTTGTGAATCATGACTGCTGCCGTACTGCAAACCTGGCTTGTTTCCTACCTGTTGGGCTCTGGAAGGGTTGAATTTTTCCCTCCTCTCTTCACTCTTCACCCTTCCACCCTCCTCTGATACCAGGGAGGCTGAGCTATGAGACTGAATCCATCCATGTCTTAGTCTGCTGGGACTTGCTCTTGTTCAGTCACCCAGTTGTGTCCAAATCTTTGAGACCCCATGGACTGCAGCACGCCAGGCCTCCCTGTCCTTCACCATCTCCCAGAGTTTACTCAAACTCATGTGCATTGAGTCGGTGATGCCATCCCACCATCTCATCTTATGTTGTCCCCTTCTACTGCTGCCTTCAATCTTTCCCCAAATCAGGGTCTTTTCCACTGAGTCAGCTCTTTGCATCAGGTGGCCAAAGTATTGGAGCTTCAGCTTGAGCATCTGTCCTTCCAGTGACTATTCAGGGTTGATTTCCTTTAGGATTGACTGGTTTGATCTCCTTGCAGTCCAAGGGACTCCCAAGAGTCTTCTCCAGCTCTACAGTTGAAAGGCATTAATTCTTCAGCACTCAGCCTTTTTTATTGTCCAGCTCTCACATGTATACATGACTACTGGAAAAACCATAGCTTTGACTAGACAGACCTTTATTGGCAAAGTAATGTCTCTGCTTTTTAATATGCTGTCTAGGTTGGTTATAGCTTTTCTTCCAAGAAGCAAGTGTCTTTTAATTTCATGGCTGCAGTCACCATCCACAGTGATTTTGGAGCCCAAGAAAGTAAAATCTGTCACTGTTTCCCCATCTATTTACCATGAAGTGCATTTATTTCTCACTGTCTTGGGTCCAAGATCAATGTGCCAGTCAGTTTCGTTTCTGGTGAGGGCTCTTCCGGGCTTGCAGGTGGCTGTCTGCTTGCTGTATCCTACACAGCAGAGAGATATAGGGCCGTGGTCTCCTCCTCTTCTTACAAGGGCACTAATCTCATAAGGTGCTCCCCAGGTGGCACGAGTGGTAAGGAATCTGCCTGCCAGTGAAGGAGATGTAAGAAATGCAGGTTCGATCCCTGGGTCAGGAAGATCCCCTGGAGAAGGAAATGGCAACCCACTCCAGTATTCTTGTCTGGAGAATCCCATGGATAGAGGAGCCTGGCAGGCTACAGTCCTTACGGTCCCAAAGAGTCAGACATGACTGAGTGAATGAGCACATACAATCTTCTAAAGCGGGCCCCACCCTCAGGACCACCTGTAGCCTTAAGAACCTCCTAAAGGCCCACATCCTGTGCTTAGTCACTCAGTCTTGTCCAACCCTGTGAGACCCCATGGAATGTAGCCTGTCAGGTTCCTCTGTACACGGGAATTCTCCAGGCAAGATACTGGAGTGGGTTGCCATACCCTCCTCCAGGGAATCTTTCCAACCCAGGTATGGAACTCATATTTCCCACATTGCAGGCAGATTCTTTACTGTCTGAGCCACCAGGAAAGCCTTCCTAAGGCCCGCATCCTACCACTATCTTACTGGGGTTAGGGCTTCAACATGTGAATTGAGAGGTCGGGCTCGGGGGACACAGAGCATTGTAACCAGGCTCTCTTGCCTTGCCTTTTGGAGTCAAGCTGAACTTGTTTAATGGAAGACCCTGGTAGGAAATCAGAATGAAACACTACACATTGAAAAATCTTGCAGTTATCCTTTGGCAGAGAGATTATGAATGACTGATTTTTCCTCTTGTGATTTTCCAAATATATTCTCCAAATATATATTTTCCAAATAGATATTCCTTTAAAGTAAACATTACTTTTCTATATTTAAGCACACATATTACTATGAATGAAACATTGTTTTCAACATTAAACCTTCAGTAAAACAAGGGTTATTTGTAAATAGTATAGCATGGTCTTGATGTTACTGAGTAATTTTCTGTTGCAAAACTGAGGAGCAGAGAGTTGGCATCCAGGGCCCAGCTCTAACCCGGTTTTTCTCTGCAGAGCGGGAGAGCTTGGGTGACTGCCTTTAGTAACTTTATTTCTCTCTTGCCAGATAAACCTGGATATATGTTGCATTTCCTACTTATTTTTAAATAGAGAAATTTGGTCTGCCCTCACATCTACCTAACGTGTTGGTTTTATTTCTGGGTCTCTTTTGGGAATCAGTTATTTTTTTTCTCATGTCACATATTTTTTCCTTGCTAGGTGTGGACTTTTAAACTATTCTTTCAGATTAGGTTATGGGAAATTGTTTTTCTTTTTGTTCATTCTCCCTCATAATTATGCAAAACCTGATCCAACCTCTCAGTTTTCTGTGTCCTATAGACTTTCAGACATGGAGTTATAGAGATATATTTATAGGAAGCAAGGCCATTGTTATGGTTTACACACAGTTTGTGTGCCTGTGGAGTTCCTGTTAAGATGAAGATAGATCAGATGGGGGTGGAAGTGGGGGAGAGGAATGCACTATTTCAATGTTAGCAGTCAATACCTTAGTGGTGTGTCAGATAATTAGCTGTTACTTTGAAAAGCAGATGCAGGTCCACAAGGAATGAGGCACAGTTGGAGCTTAGATGGAACGGGAAGAAGGAGACAATAAGGACCCTTGGGGATACTAGCCCAAGCCTCACTTGATGTGAATCTTTAGCCTAGGAGGTAAAATCTGAGGAGGAAGCACTGGGAGAGGGCAGTGGTAAGATGTCAAAGATGAATTTTGCCTCTTTTTAAAAAATTAACCTCTTTTTCGTACGTTCTGGCACCAGAAATCATGACAGTGAGCTACTAGAATTGGGTGTGATCTGGTACAGTGAAAATGGCACAGAATGGTAATTTTTGTTGTTCAGTTGCCAAGTCGTGTCTTGACTGTTTGCAACCCCATGGACTGCGGCACACCAGACTTCCCTGTCCCTCACCATCCCCCAGAGCTTGCTTGAATTCATGTCCATTGAATTGGTGATGCCATCCAATCATCTCTTCCTCTGTAGCTCTCTTTTCCTTCTGCCTTCATCATAATTTCATCATCAGAACTTCTATTTATTGAGCATTTGCTATGTGCCAGGCTGTGCTGAGTGTTTATATACCTTTTTATCTTCTCAATGATACTACAAAGTAGATTTTAAAACTCCTACTTGTGGGTGAGGAAACTAACTCTCAGTGAAATGAAGGAACTCATTTGAACCATAGTTGATAAATGATCCAGTTGAGTTTTGATCCCATACTCTATGTTGTTACTAAATGCAAAGTGGACATCCCTCACAGTGGATTTGTGTCCCAGCTCTGATCATAGCAGTGAGCTTTCACCAGCACTAACATCTCCAGTGATCAGAGTTCTATGCTAGAACTCACAGCTTACACATAACTGACATCAAGTCAGATGCATTAGAGTTTGCAAAGTGCTTTCTAACAAATCCTTTAATTTTACCCTCCCAGCAGTTCTGAGACATATCAAACATAATACCTATTCTACAAACCTGCTTTATTATTAGACCTATAAAATGGATCTGGAGAAACCTTGCTAATCTTTCTACTCTTACAGAACAGCTGCTTTGTTAACAAGACTTGTAGCTCATCCTGTTCAGTCCACTTACTCACAAGCCAGGACCCAGAGGAAAAGGAAGAATAAAGAATCTTAGGCAGACCTTCTTGGAGGTGGAGCTTCAAGATCCTTCACTTGAGTGAACCTTTTCCAAGGTCCCAGGAGTGGCCCCAAAATCAGTTTATCCCCTCTCAATGCTGCTTGTCATTCATTGCAAGTGGTGTTGCAGTGATTGTTAGAAATTTTGGGATCCAGTTAAGGGAAGGTTGAGTTGGGAATACAGTAAGCCCCCTACGTATGAACCTCCAAGTTGTGAACTTTCAAAGACACAAATGTGCATCTGCATGTCCAATCAAGTGAGCTAGTGCTTGTGTCTGGCATACATTGTCCTGTGTGTGCATCGTCTACACTTGCTTGTGCAGCTTGCCCTCTGTCTCCTACTGCTGATGATCCTTCAGCTCTACCATGTCCCACCTTCTCCCTCCTCCAGCCAGTAACTCTTCTCGCTTGTTTACCCGATGCCAGCCCCTGTATGTCAGCTGTTGTGCTGTACTACTGTACTTTTCAAGGAACTGTACTGCAAGAATGAAAATGTTTTCTTTATTTTTTGTGTTTATTTTTTATGTATTGTTTGTATGAAAAGCATGATAAACCCATTACAGTACTTTACTGTATAGCCGATATGTTAGTTGGGTACCTAGGCTGACTTTGTTGGACTTAAGAACAAATTGGACTTAGAACTCGCTCTTGGAACAGAACTCATTCATATGCAGGTGACTTACGGTACACTTTGTTTGAATTTGACTATTTCTTATCTTCTTTCTGTACATTTCAACTTTTTTGTTTTTCTTAAACTCTTTCTTTTCCCATCATGCCCTTTCCCTAACCCTTTATGTCAGAATTCTCATTGATAATCATGGCTCCTGTCAAATGCATGTCTCTCAGAAAGGCTTCCCTGATTATCCTACATGGATGGCCTCCTCCCTCCCTTTCCTTCCCACAGGCCTGTATTGATCTCTCTCCTTTAACTCGTAGCACTCATTTGCTGCCTACTGATGTGTTTTCCTCTTGTATCCCCAACAGACTGTAAATGCTTTTAACTTCCTCTCACTTTCCCCCTTTAACTCCTTTACTCTATGGTTATAGTTTCTAATATCATCTCTCTATTCAGACCATAAATGCATTGAGAGCAGGCATCCAGCCTTCTTCAGCTTTTTGTCCTCCTCCAATACCTCAGTGAGTGCCTTGCACATAGAAATCTTTCAGTAAATCTCTGTCAGACAAATAATTTCTAGCTTTAACTTTCAAAGAAAACTAGAGATGGGGAAACACTGTTATTTATTATAACATCAAATTACTTTTAAAAAAATTATGTGCTCAGCGAAGGTGACTGTATTATTTCTATTTTGTCATGTAATAAATTATTCCAAAATTCAGAGGCTTAAGACAACACCATTTATTATCTCACAGTTGCTTTGGGTCAGAAATACAGGTGATACTTAACTGAGCCTTCTCTCTCTCTGGATCTCTCACAATGTTGTCATCACCTCAAGGCTCACCTGGGAAGATCTCCTTCCTAGCTCACCTGCACAGTCATTGGCAGGGTTATTTCCAGGTAAACTGTTGGACTGAGACCTCAGGTCCTCATGAGTTGGTGACCTGAGGCTTCCGTTGGTCCCTTGCCATATAGGCCTCTCCACAGAAATCTCAAAACGTGGCTCTTTGTTTTGTCAGATCAAACAAGTGACAGGACAAAAGGGAAAGAACAAGGGGGAATCAAACTCTTTTATAAACCAGCCTTGGAAGTGAATTACACACATTCGGTGAATTCTATTTATTAGAAGCAAGTTACTAGGTCAACTCAAAGGAGAAGGAACTACACATAAGATGCGACTACTGGGAGGCTGGGGTCATTGGGCCATTTTAAAAGGCTGTGTATTGGATACATAGTGTTGTAACACTTTATAACATACAGTTATTGCTAGCTCTCCTATGAGGAGTGCCTTCTATTAATACAATTGAGAATACAGCAAAACAGTGGAAGAAAAGATAAGAAAAGTAGTTTCAGGATGGATTGTCTGGATCTTAAATATCAAGTTAAGAATGCAGATCTTACCATAAAGGCAATGGGAATCACGAATATATAGTAAGTCCCCTATATATGTATGAGTTCCAGTCCAAGAGCATGTCTGTAAGTCCAAATTGTTCATAAATCCAACGAAGTTAGCCTAGATACCCAACCAACACAATCAGCTATTTATTAGTAGTACCGTACTATAATATGTTTATAATAGCTTTCACACACATAACACATAAATACATAGAAAACTAAACATTTCTTCTACTACAGTACCTTGAACAGTACAGTAAGTAGTACAGCTTTGAGCTGATGAAACCAGTCATGGCTGGCATTAAGAGATGTGCCCCCTGATTCTTTGCTGTGTTTCTTCTTCAAGTCTTCATAAAGACTTTTAACTTTCTCTTGAATTATCCTTAAGCTGAGGGGCCTTGACACTGATGCTGATCCTGTACTCATACACTGAGAAGTTTCTCTAGCTCCTCCATCACTTTTCCAAACTTCTTCAATGTTATTAATATTACTGACATCATTGGCACAGTAGACTTCACATGTCCCACTATCTTATTCTTTAGAATCATGCAGATGGTTGAATGATTCATATGATAAGGACAAGCTAATTCTAGACTCCATGATCTTAATTATTTTCTCTTTTGTTTCTGTCATTATCACTTGGCACTTCTGAGCAGTACTGGCTATATTGCTGCTGCCTTTATGCTTGTTTCTGGGCATCCTGGGCTTGAAATAAAGATACTGTGCTACTGTACTCTATACGGTTATTGTTGTTTAGTCGCTAAGGTGTGTTTGACTCTTTTTCTACCAGTTGGACTGTAGTCCGCCAGGCTCCTCTATCCATGAGATTTCCCAAGCAAGAATACTGGAGTGGTTTGCCATTTCCTTCTCAAAGGGATTTTCCTGAACCAGGGATTGAACCTGCATCACCTGAATTGGCAGGTGGATTCTTTACCACTGAGCCAGAAGGGAAGCCCACTCTATACAGTACTGTATAGTTAAGTACTCAGCAGCAAAGAATCCACGTGCAATGCAAGAGATGCAGTCAACCCCTGGGTCGGGAACATCCCCTGGAGGAGGGCATGGCAACCCACTCCAGTATCTTGCCTGCAGAATCCCATGGACAGAGGATCCTAGTGGGCTATGTAGTCCACAGGACTGCACAGAGTTGAACATGACTGAAATGACTTAGCACGATCGTGAGCCCTGATGACCAGGGCCATGGGCTTTATTTTGTATCCACAGCACCTCACACATTGCTTTTGTGCCTAACCGATGCCCAGAAATCCAAATCGGAGGGTGTTTTTAACCTATTGGAGACTGTACAGAGACATTTCTCTCTATGACATTTCTGCTGCTGCTAAGTTGCTTCAGTCATATCTGACTGTGTGACTCCATAGACGGCAGCCCACCAGGCTCCCCCGTCCCTGGGATTCTCCAGGCAAGAACACTGGAGTGGGTTGCCATTTCCTTCTCCAATGCATGAAAGTGAAAAGTGAAAGAGAAGTCGCTCAGTCGTGTCCGACTCTTAGCGACCCCATGGACATGCCCTCTCCGTGAGGCATTACTAGGAGGGCTGTTAAAAAGCAGCCAGTTGTGTAATACAGCTAAGAAGAGTCCTGTGGGTGAGCTTGGGCTATGGGGAAATTATTATTGTTGTTGCATAATATTGTTTCCTTTTCAAGATACTTTTGTGGAGCTCTGCTCTCCCAGTTTCCCAAGTGGAACTGCTGAATTCCACTCCATGACCGCCCAGGAAACTTTGCTGTGTTTTGGAAGAATAGTTCTCTATCTGGCCTCCTCCCCCCGCCACCCCAGTTCTCCGAATCACCAGCAACGTGTGGAAGGAGCTGGCTGCCAAGAGGAGGGGCAACGTTCTATATGCAGTGGATTCCTTGTGGTACTTAAGAATCTGGTGAGGAGCATGGACTGCTACTCTGGGATTTAAAAAAAATTGGTTTGAAAGCATTCTGCAGGTCATGGATAGAGGTCTGCTACTGCAGTAGATGTGTAGTCTTTTTAAAAGTGAAATATTCCCATTGCCTGAATTTTCTAATTCTCATTTATTTCTGTATCACCTGAGTATTTGTCCCAGTGTGTCTATTGGATTACCAAGTATTATTATTTAGAATATACTCTTTCTGTAGGTGTTGAAATTCCCTACAAAATATTCTGTGCTCATAACCTTTTCTAGGGTGGTGGTTTCAGCCCTGGATATATGTTATAATGTGTAGGGAATTTAAAAAACTCTTCACACTTTCCTAGACCAATGAAAGGAAAATCTGTGACATTGCATTTGGGACATGGATATATATATATATATATATATATATATATATATATATTTTTTTTTTTTTTTTTACAAACTCTTGGCAAGATTCAAATATGCGTGTAAGGTTTTCCACAAGATTCAGACATACAGCTCAGGCTGAGAAGCTCTGATCCAGCAGCTACCTGAGATCTCAGCTGGAGCTCGTGGGGAAGTGCCTGCCTGTGGTGAGTGGCTATATTGATTTTTGCCTGACTTGGTGATTACTTCTGTATTGCCTTTTGATAGAAATTATATGAGAAGAGACTGGGGAAAAGACATCATTAGCAGGGTTTGGGAATTCATCAAAGTACCCCTTCTTGACCAAAACAAATGTAGATGTAGGTTATTAGCTGAAAGCCTAATAATGTCTTGGGATGAGTGTTATCTTTATAAAAGTCTTCCATGCATTTAAAAAGATAACCATGTCCAGATGCCTGTTTAAAATGCTGTTTACTTGCTATGTTTGCAAGAAAGGAAGGGGTGGAGGGAGAGACTGCCTTATAACTGTGTATGAGACAAGGTGTATGTGTGTGTGTGTGTGTGTGTGTGTGTGTGTGTATGGTGTATGACTCAGTCATGTCCTATTCTTTGTGACTCTATGGACTGTAGCCTGCCAGGCTCCTCTGTCCATGGAGTTCTCCAGGCAAGAATACTGGAGTGGGGTGCCATTCCCTTCTCCAGGAGATCTTCCCAACCCAGGGATTGAACCCAGGTCTCCCACATTGCAGGCAGATTCTTTACTGCCTGAGCCACCAGGGAAGATGAGACAAGGTAGTTAACAAAAAAAAATCACTAAAGTGTGTGCTTCTATAGAGCCCCATTTCGGGGAGTCTTACATAGGACTGTTAATTTTTCTCTCAAACACTGTTAGTAGACAACTGGATACTACTCACTGCAGAATTCTGTGTTCTTCTGCCTTTCATATGGACATCTAGAGAAATATTTGATGAAGTTAGAAAATAACTGTCTCATAAGAAAAATCAGCAGTTACTTTCCTGTTAGTGTCCTAAAGCTTGTAGAATTATATTTTTATGCTTGGTGAATTGATGCTTTCTGAGAAGCTGTTCTGCATGGGTATGTAGGCAGTGTCGAATCCCTCTGATTGCTGCTTAGAGATTCTTTGGTTTTTGGGCTCTTTTAGAAGGAACACATCCAGTATCAGAACAGACCCAGTTTATTCTATCAACTGTGCTCATGTTCAGTTGCTCAGTTGTGTCTAACTCTGTAATCCCATGGACTATTGCCTGCCAGGCTCCTCTGTCCATGGGATTTTTTTTCCAGGCAAGAATACTGGAGTGGGTTGCCATTTCCTCCTCCAGGGGATCATCCTGACACAAGGATCAAACCTGCATCTCCTGGCAGATGGATTCTTTACCACTTCCCCTGCCTGCCACCTAGGAAGCCCCTCTATTAATTGTGCTCCATCACTCAAGTCATGTCTGACTCTTTGAGACCCCACAGACTGTAGCCCACCAGGCTCCTCTGTCTGTGGGATTCTCCAGGCAAGAATACTGGAGTGGGTTGCCATTTCCTCCTCCAGGTCTATTAATTGTAGTAGTACTTAAAACCCCACTTATCTCCTTCTGCCCTCAGTCTTTCCCAGCATCAGATGTTTTCTAGTGAGTCAGCTCTTCACCTCAGGTGGCTTAAGTTTTGGAGCTTCAGCTTCAGCATCAGTCCTTCCAATGAATATTCAGGGTTGATTTCCTTTAGGATGGACTGGTTTTTTCTCCTTGCAGTCCAAGGGACTCTTAAGAGTTTTCTCCAACACGACAGTTTAAAAGCATCAGTTCTTCAGTGCTCAGCCTTTTTTATGGTCATGCTCTCACATCCATACATGACTACTGGAAAAACCAAGAGATAATACCATGTAACAGCTGTGGGATTGCTAAACTATGTCTGCTTAAGCCATGTCTGTTTTTTGCACTAGTCTGTTTTCTCCCCTTTAACATAGCCAAGCAATTCTTTCCTATACATTTAAAAATCTTCAACGTTTTTCCTTTGAATGTCCTAATATTCCCCGATATTTGCTTCTCCCATGGTCTTTCTCTTCTGCGTAAATGAGAACTCCGTTCTTTCTAGTTGCTCAGACTAAGACTTAGGGATGATCGAGATTTCACCCTCAAGTCCTCCACAAAGACTTTTAACTGTACCTTCATAATATATTTCGTTACCTTTCTTGCCTGGTTCCACCTAATCCAAGTCATCCCTTCTCTCTCCTGGTATATTGCTGAACTTTCTTGACCACCCTTTGTCCTGCCCTTCACTCTGAGCTACTTCTAGCACAGCAGCCAGAGGAATCCTTTTACATATTAAGTAAGATGATATCATTCTTAAGTCCTAAGTCTTCTAATAGCTTTCCATTTCATTCAATGTAACAGCCATAGTCTTTGTAAAAGCTTCTATGGTTCTGATCAATTTGGTACTTCTGTGGCCGTATTTTCTACTGCTTTCTTCCTTGGTCACTCAGCTCTAGCCACAGTGACTTTATGCTCTTTCTAGAGCAAACCTGACTCTCTACCTCTGAGCCTTTGCAGTGGGTGTTTCTCTGTCTGGAACACTCTTCCTCAAGATCTCTCCCTGCTGGACTTTCTCTCCTCTTTCAGGTCTGTTATTTAACTTCATAAGTCCAATGACAAATTAAAATTGCAACTTCTTCATCATTCTTCCCTGCCACTTTTTCCTAAAAGACTTTTCACCATCAAACATATTAAGTATGCTATCTATCTACCTCTACTATTTTGTAATATCTATCTACATATCTGCTTTTTTGCTCTCTTCTTTCACCCTCATCAATAGGCTCCTTGGTTCCTTTTTACTTTCTGCCATTAGGGTGGTATCATCTGCATATCTGAGGCTGTTGATATTTCTCCCAGCAGTCTTGATTCCAGCTTGTGAGTTATCCAATCCAGCATTTTGCCTGATGTACTCTGCAAAGAAGTTAAATGAGGAGGGTGAAAATATACAGTCTCAACATCCTTAAAACTCAGCATTCAAAAAGCTAAGATTATGGCATCCAGTCCCATCACTTCATGGCAAATAGACAAGGAAAAAGTGGAAACAGTGACGGATTTCATTTCCTGGGACTCTGAAATCACTGTGGACAGTGACTGCAGGCACAAAATTAAAAGATGTTTGCTTCTTGTAAGAAAAGCTGTGACAAACCTGGACAGTGTATTAAAAAGCAGAGACATCACTTTGCCAACAAAGGTTCTGTGTAAACAAAGCTATGGCTTTTCCAGTAGTCATGTATGTATCTGAGAGTTGGACCATAAAGAAGACTGAATGTCAAAGAATTGATGTTTTTGAACTGTGGTGCTGAAGAAGACTCTTCAGAGTTCCTTGGACTGCAAGGAGATTAAACCAGTCTATCCTAAAAGAAATCAACCCTGACTATTCATTGAAAGAACTTTGCTATAGCTGAAGCTCCAATACTTTGGCCACCTGAGGAGAAGAGCTGATTCATTGGAGAAGACCCTGAAGCTGAGAAAGATTGAGGGTAAGAGGAGAAGAGGACAGCAGAGGATGAGATGGTTAATGGCATCACTGACTCAATGGACACGAGTGTGAGCAAACTCTGGGAGATAGTGAAGGACAGGGAAGCCTGGCATGCTGCAGTTAACAGGATCACAAATATTTGGACACAACTTAGAGACGGAAAAACAGCAACAACCTACCTGGGCTTCCTTGGTGGCTCAGTGGTAAAGAACCTGCTGATGCAGGAGACATAGGTTCAATCCCTGAGTCTAGAAGATCCTCTAGAGTAGGAAATGGTAACCTACTCAGGTATTCTTGCCTGGGAAATTCCATGGACAGGGGAACCTGGCAGGCTCCAGGTATCACAAAAGAGTCTGAAATGACTTGGCAACTAAACAAAAACAACAACAACAGCAATCTACCTACCTACCATCTATCTACCATCTCTCTTTGTCCTCCCTTAGCCCACGCTCTGGTCACTCCTGTATTGCCAGGATCTAGAACACTGCTGAATGTAGATGCTTAGAAGGACTTGTTGATTGAACATTGAAGGAATGAATAATGTATTCTAGTTTATATTAGCATACTAGTGAGTTGGCTTCTGACATAGCTACTAAATTTTTGTGATATGTGGAAACAGAACTCTGGATGGATTTTAAGATTAATGTTTGATTAAAATTCTTTTAGGTGAGATACTTTATTCTAAAAAGCTAATAAAGATCAAGCAGCACAGCATCAATAGTCCTCCAGGCTTCCTTGAAGATAGTTGTTACAATATTGTTCTTTATTTCTCCCTGTTTCTGGGGAATATGATATTAAACAGCTGAAATTCTATACTGAGAAATGTCTGGGAAAGGGTAGAGACAAACTTCAAGAAGTACAAGGAAACAAAATAGTAAAGGATGTAACATTTAGGACATTAGCCACCTAAAGGGTGAGATTATGAGTGAGTTTTTAAAAATATCTGCTTTAAAAAATTTTTGTGCACTAAATGTAAAAATCTGAAAGTATTACACAACAAGCTAATTTCAAAACAGTGAAGTAGAGAAAAGGTATCTATCATGTTTTAACAATGTGTTTTCAGTTCCTATGGATAAACATTACCTATTGAGAGAAGATGGAAGAGAAAATGACAACCCATTCCAGTATTGTTGCCTGGGAAATCCCATGAACAGAGGAGCCTAGCAGGCTACAGTCCATAGGGTGGAAAAGAGTCGGACACAACTGAAGTAACTTAGCATGCACACACGCACGCATGAGGGTGGGGTAAGTGGTCGCAAGACCAATTAAGGGGGTGGTCATCCAAGCTGAGGCCTGAAGAATGAGGCTAAGGCAGCTTAACAAGAGTGTTCCAGATGGAGGGGAAGGAAAAAAGGCCAGAAGTTTGGACCCTAGTAAACAAGGAGCAGAATTCAGTGCCAGAAAGATGGCTGGGATCAAATTATTTAGGATTTGGGCTGCGATAAGGAGTATGGAACAGCGGGGTTTTGAGTGGTTTTAAAAAGGGCCTATTGTCTTTTAATATTTTTTTTAAAATTTATTTATTGGCTACACCATGTGGGATGTGGGATCTTAGTTCCTTGACCAGGGATTGAGCCTTCACACCTCATGTTGCAAACTTGGGAAAAGGGCCTACATTGATCTGATTCTGTCTTAAGGTCTCTTTGGGCCACTGAAAGGAGATAATGTAGAAGGATGGGAACCAAAAGGGAACAACGTGTTGAAATGTTTTAGTTGCAGACAAAGCAAGAGATGAAAGTGTAGCTGGATATCGTAGATCCTAAACAGCTAGATTTAAAATACATTTTGGACGCTAAGAGATCTTGCTTGTCTTAGATGTGGCAGGTGAGGGAGATCCAGGGGTTCAGAGAAAGATGGGGAATGGGTGGTGAAGGAAAAGGGTTAAACATCGGACATGACTGAGCGACTGAACTGAACTGAACTGAAGGATGACTTCTCGATTTTCAACTGAGCAACTGGGTGCATTAGAAAGACTGGAGGAGAAACTGGCTTTGAGTGGATGAAAATAATTTTGGTTTGATTGTATTGAGTTTGAAATGCCTCTTTCCATCCAAGTGGGAATATCAAACAGGCAGCCAAAAGCATGAACCTGGAGCTGACAAATGAAGTCTAGATGGGAGATTCAAACGTGGCAGCATCAATATATGGATTCTTTTTGCACCAGTGTATGTGTGGATGGGAGAACTTGGGGGATGAACTGTAGATACAGATGAGACAAGGCCCAGGACAAAGCACACACGTTTTAAAGATTTGACAAAGGAGGGGACAGCAGCAAGAGTGATAAAAGTCAGGGGTATATGTTATGAAAACCAAGAGATTTGTTTCAGTTGCTCAGTTGTGTCCGACTCTTTGTGACCCCATGGACTGCAGCATGCCAGGCTTCCTTATCCTTCAGCATTTCCTGAGCTTACTCAAACTCATATACACTGAGTTGGTAATGCCATCCAACCATCTCATCCTCTGTTGTTCCCTTCTCCTCCTGCCCTCAATCTTTCCCAGCATCAGATGTTTTCTAGTGAGTCAGCTCTTCACCTCAGGTGGCTAAAGTTTTGGAGCTCCAGCTTCAGCGTCAGTCCTTCCAATGAATATTCAGGGTTGATTTCCTTTAGGATGGACTGGTTTTATCTCCTTGCAGTCCAAGGGACTCTTAAGAATCTTCTCCAACATCACAGTTTAAAAGCATCAGTTCTTCAGTGCTCAGCCTTCTTTATGGTCCTACTCTCACATCCACACATGACTACTGGAAAGACCAAGAGATAATACCATGTAACAGATGTGGGATTGCTAAGCTATGTCTGGCCCTACTCTGAAGTCAAGTATAATAGTGTGGTCATCAGACTTGGTACTTTGGCCAGGATCTCAGTAAAGTGATGGACAAACCAAGTCACGCCACCTAGATGCTTCATATTAGCTTCATCCCACACAACCTAGGGCTTACCTGAGTTCCAGGTGCTTTGTTGAGTGCACTCAGGTATCCTAGGTGTGTAACTTCTCTGGTTCTCTGAAGATCTGGTCTGCCCCTCCCTCTCTGCTTTGAGGAAGTTGAGGCTTAATCTTGAACACAAGAGAATATAATATGCTCCATGGGGGCTGCATGTCTCTAGTACTACTACTCCAGTGCATTATAACTTCTATATGGAAGATGCTGAGGATAGAAGGATAAAGATGGCCCCAAACTCTTTGATATTCATCTCATTGAGAGGTAGGGTCTGTTACCCTTTTCTTGAAACTAGGCGCTTTTTAGCTGCCTTGACAGAACAGGGCAGTGTAAAAGTGATGTTCGGCCAGTTTCCATTCCTGGCCTTAACATATTGGCATCTTCTAAATCCTGTCTCTGGAAACACTTGCATTTGGAGCCCTGAGGTGCCATGTAAAGAGTCTGACTTCCCTGCTGGAGAGACTACATGGAAAGACCCTAAGATTACTGGGAGGATAAGAAGAGGCCACCTGACTGAGCCAAGCCTTCCAGGCATGTGAATGAAACTGTCTTGTGTTTTTCAGATCAGCCCACCTATTTGCTGAATACAGTCAAATGATTGATGTTAGGGGTAGAATTCCTAACCCATAAAGTCAAAAGATATATTAAAACATTCTTATTGTTTTGATCCATGAAATTTTAGGGTAGATTGTTATGTAGCAATAGATAAGAGGAGCCCTAGGAGGCCCTTTGGGCGTTTAGGTCAGTTTTCCTTAAGCAGAAGCCCACTATCCTCTGCACAAGAGCAATATTGTTTCTTTGTTGCTATTTGAATTATCTATTTTTATTTGGTGCCAGTCAAATCTTTTTTTAGCATATAAGAGGCAATAAAAGAGAAAAAACTTACTGAAGGAACTGTCAGTTAATAAACAGAATTTGTAAGTGAATGTGAAGAATAACCTAGTTTACCTTCTTGCCACAGGTCTGCTATTGTCTAACTCCTTACACCTGCAGTGCAACCACTGATGTACATTATGCTGACCTTGATTTTCTGTATCTTATTTTAGTGTCAAGTGTTGCATGGGTGATACCACAGGACAATGATGTAATTGATGGAAAAGTGCCAAGAAACACAGTTAAAAGATGGAAAACTTGTTTTATTGCAAAAGGCACAGAAGTTTACCTCTAAGCAGGTAACCACAAAAATCACTGTTCACTATGCTCCCAGGCACAGACTCAGCCTTTCCAGATTCTCAGGTTCCCCATGGGGACTCCAAAGAAGCATCAATATGGCCTGAGGATGCCAGTGGGTTCATTCCCAGGTTTTGTTTGCCAGTTTGTTTGTTTGTGTCCCTTGGCCAGGGCTAGGACCAGAAAGAGGGGAGTGAAGTGGCCAGGGCACAGTTTTTAAGAAGGCACTCACAGAGTTGTGCAAATGTAGGATCAGTGCCTGAGTGTGTGAGTGCCTCCTTAAATTTTCCACCAAGGGATCCCACTCACCTCACCCAAGTCCAGTGTCTGCTCCCAGCCTCTCCCAACTGTTCTGGATTTCCTGTATGCCACCTCGCCCCCCATCACCAGATTCATATTTCTGAGTGATAGCTTCGGCAGCAGGTGAAATTGAGGTCGATTTCCCAGGCATCTCTGAATATTGAGAGCAGAACCAGGCTTTAGGTTTTCTGGAAGTCCATTTGCAGAAGCAAATTAATTTTTCTAGTACTATAGTTGACCAGAATATTTGATTTGAGCAGCCTTTCCCACTACGGTGGAAGAAAAAGCTTTAACTGCACCTGAGATGGTCATATTTGTCCACAGATAACATTTACTTGATGAGACAAGTTATTAAGTAACTCTCCTGCTGAGTTTGTTTCTCCAGGCCCTTTAATGGCTTGCTTTAGTCTTGCAAAATACCCTTGTTACCTGCTGTTGTAGTTATTATGGTGCATGAACACACCCTTAATCTTACCCTTAGGAACCTATTGGCTTTTAAAAATTTGCTTTGCCTCATGGTACACTGAGCTGTAAAGTGAATTTCTAGACTAGATTGTAATCACTGCATGCTCAAAGAGACAACTTCAGATTCCAGTGTGATTTGGTGTGCTCTCAGGTCAGTTCAGTGGCTCAGTCGTGTGCGACTCTTTGCAGCCCCATGGACTGCAGCACGCCAGGCTTCCCTGTCCATCACCAACTCCTGGAGCTTGCTCAAACTCATGTCCATTGAGTCGGTGATGCCATCCAGCCATCTCATCCTCTGTCATCCCCTTCTCTTGCCTTCGGTCTTTCCCAGCATCAGGGTCTTTTCCAGTGAGTCAGTTCTTCACATCATGTAGCCAAAGTGATTGGAGTTGCAGCTTTAGCATCAGTCCTTCCAATGAATATTCAAGTCTGATTTCCTTTTAGGACTGACTGGTAGGATCTCCTTGCAGTCTAAGGGACTCTCAAGAGTCTTCTCTAACACCACAGTTCAAAAGCATCAATTCTTCAGCATTCAGCCTTCTTTATGATCCAACTCTCATATTCATATTGATTACTGGAAACACCATAGCTTTGACTAGATGGACCTTTGTTGACAAAGCAATGTCTCTGCATTTTAATATGCTGTCTAGATTGGTCATAGCTTTTCTTCCAAGGAGCAAGTGTCTTTTAATTTCATGGCCACAGTCACCATCTCCAGTGATTTTGGAGCCCAAAAAATAGAATCTGTCACTGTTTCCATTGTTTCCCCATCTATTTGCCATGAAGTGGTGGGACCAGATGCCATGATCTTAGTTTTCTGAATGTTGGGTTTTAAACCAGCTTTTTCACACTCCTCTTTCACTTTCATCAAGAGGCTCTTTAATTCGTCTTCACTTTCTGCCTTAACGGTGATGTCATCTGCGTATTTGAGGTTATTGATATTTCTCCCAGTAGTCTTGATTCCAGCTTGTGCTTCACTCAGCCTGACATTTCACATGATTCCGTATTAAGTTAAATAAACAGGTTGACAATATACAGCCTTGATGTATTTCTTCCCCAATTTGGAACCAGTCTGTTGTTCCATGTCCAGTTCTAACTGTTGCTTCTTGACCTGCACACAGATTTCTCAGGAGGCAGGTAAGGTGGTCTGATATTCACAAGAAGCTTAAAGCATGGGAAAAGGTTGTCTCTGTGGCTTTGAAACTGTGGCTGAAATAACATTGTTTTAGCCTTTGGCTTTTTTTAAAGGAAGAAATCAGGTATATGACAAATCAGGCAGCAATAACAATAAGGACCAAGTTAAATCTTTAAAAAAATGAAACAGGTGATTGGGAATTGACAAAATACGTACTACTATATATAAAGTAGACAACTAATAAGAACTTGCTGTATACTCTCCTCAATACTCTGTATATGGCCTATATGGGAAAAGCAGCTAAGAAAAGAGGGGATATATGTGTATGTATAACTGGTTCACTTTGCTATGCACCTGAAACTAACACAGCACTGTAAATCAACTCTACTCCAATAAAAAATTTTAAAAATAATAAGTTTTAAAATGACAAAAAATGAAATAGGGCTAACAACTGATAGAGTTAATGAAGTTGCAAAAATTAGGGCACATGAGAGAATCAGGTGTTTTAGTAACTTTATGGCATAGCAAGCTTTCCCTTTTTTCAAACACACATCTGCGAGGCATTAGCTATATGATTAGAAACTCGGTCCATTCTCTACTTTAGATTACATCTTTGTCAAATATTCTTATTACTTCAATCAGTTTAAATTTGTGAAAGTGATGATCCTTATAGAAGTAGGTCCTTGTGTTGAGATCTGATGCTAAAAATACCAGTCTCAGGGGCTCTAAAACTCAAGTTTTATGTCACCAAAAAGGAGGTTTTCTTTCCTTTCTATTCCTACTCATTTTGATAAATACTTTCATAAGGGAAGAATGTATAAAGTAATTTGGGCTTATGTATTATAGATACTCTGAAGAGGACAATTAATGTAGTTCAGAACAAGATGTTAATTACTGAGATGTCTGCCAGTCAAGTCACCTCTGATGAGAAACATACCTTGCATTGGTTTTTAATTTTCCTCCCCGATTGGCTTGCTTTATGTGCTATAAAGAATTCCAACTGTAATTACATATAGTATAGCATTTTATCTTACTCACCTAGTATCATAATTTGCCTCCAACTGCTGCCTTAAAAGCTCTTCATCCTACTCTTGATTATGTTAATTTATTTAGAAAGTGGCACAGATGATGTATAGATGCATGCAATTGATTAATAATAATAAGCCTATTCTGAAAGTTGTATATATTGACATAGAACATCACACTAGTTTTAGATGTACAACATAATGATTTGATATTTGTATGACTTGCAGAATGATCACCACAGTAGGTCTAGTTTACACTAATCACCATGCATGGTTACAAAAAATTTTTTTTCTCATGATGAAGACTTTTAAGATTTACTCTCTTAGCAACTTTCAAGTATGCAATGCAGTAATAATAACTATAGTCACCACACTATACATTACATTCCCATGACTTATTTTGTGATTTCTCATTGTGTTTGTTTGTTTCCAGAAATCTTTTCTTAGCAAAAGGTCATAAAAATTCTGTTGTCTTCTAAAATTTTAAAGTTTTGTTTTTCATATCTATGTCTTTGATTACTCAAAATTGGTTTTTGTTTATGATGTTGTGTGTGTGTGTGTGTGTGTGTGTGTGTGTGTATGCTCATTTGTGTCTGACTCTCTGCAGTCCCAAGCCTCCCAGTCTCCTCTGTCTGTGGAATTTTCCAGGTAAGAATACTGGAGCTGGTTACTCTGTCCTATTCCATGGGATCTTCCTGACCCAGGGATTGAACCTGTGTCTCCTGCCCATGTCTCCTGCATTGCAGGCAGATTCTTTACCACTGAGCCACTGGGGGAAGATGTCTCTTTACAATGTAGTATAGGCATCCAAATTTATTATTTTTCTCACATAGATAACTGGATGTTCCAGAATATTTACTGAAATATTTATCCATATGTTCTGTTATTTGCAGTTATACCTTTCCATGTATCAGGTTTTCATAGAGGCAGGGGTTTACTTCAGAATCCTCTCTTTCATTAGACAGTTTGCCACTCCTCTTACCAATACCACACTCTAAATTACTACAAGTTTATAAGAAGCTTTGATATTTGAGAGTATTGGTTCTTCTACCTAGTTCACAATTACTAGGCTATTTTTGGCATTTAGCTCTTCATAAAAAGTATAGAATCAGCTTATCAAATTTCATGAGCAACTTTGTTGATATTTTCATTGGAACTGCATTTGATTCACAGATGAGAAGATTCTCCTTTTGAACATTGTTTATACCTTTATTTATTTCTGTGCTTTAACTTTCTCCATGATGTTTTGTAATTTGTTCTATACAACATATCTTTATACAGTTCATTGTGAATGAAATATTCTTGAATTTTTATTTTCTAATCCAATATTACGTGTATAAAGGAATATTATTGATTTTAGAATATGGA
>SJYC01002252.1:0-13891 GCA_006408675.1 Madoqua kirkii
TGAATCAAAACATGCCAGGCCTCCCTGTCCATCACCAACTCCCGGAGTTCACTCAGATTCATGTCCATCAAGTCAGTGATGCCATCCAGCCATCTCATCCTCTATCGTCCCCTTCTCCTCCTGCCCTCAATCTCTCCCAGCATCAGAGTCTTTTCCAATGAGTCAACTCTTCTCATGAGGTGGCCAAAGTACTGGAGTTTCAGCTTTAGCATCATTCCTTCCAGAGAAATCCCAGGGTTGATTTCCTTCAGAATGGACTAGTTGGATCTCCTTGCAGTCCAAGGGACTCCCAAGAGTCTTCTCCAACACTACAGTTCAAAAGCATCAATTCTTCGGCGCTCAGCCTTCTTCACAGTCCAACTCTCACATCCATACATGACCACTGGAGAAACCATAGCTTTGACCAGATGGACCTTATTCGACAAAGTAATGTCTCTGCTTTGAATATGCTATCTAGGTTGGTCATAACTTTCCTTCCAAGGAGTAAATGTCTTAATTTCATGGCTGCAGTCACCATCTGCACTGATTTTGGAGCCCAAAAAATAAAGTCTGATACTGTTTCCACTGTTTTCCCATCTATTTCCCATGAAGTGATGAGACCGAATGCCATGATCTTAGTTTTCTGAATGTTGAGCTTTAAGCCAACTTTTTCACTCATTTTCTTAGTGATTTGTTTATATGATTTTGATCTGATGTTACATTGATGTCAATTTGAAACAAGTTGTGTAAATAGGATAATACTTCTGATCATCTGTAACTTAGAAAAAAGTTATGTAAAAATGGAAATTCTCACATCAGAATTAGCAATTTATTTTGCAGTTGGTGATCAAACAAAGGCTAATGGCCTGTTGAAAATAATAAATTATTATTTATCAGAAATGAAACCTGCAATACAAGGGTGGAGATTTTTACTCTGTAGAAATAAAAAGTTAAATATTTTTATTGTTACTTATAATTATTCACAAGTTCACTGTAGAAGTATTTTATACTGTAATTTATACATCACTTTAAATAATTTACTTAGAAATTGATGTTTTATTTCTTTATATTCCTTTCTCAAAGATGTGAGATTGGATCTTTTCCATTAGTTGCTTCTAGTCCAATTGATTTCTGAGTCACTTTTCAGCAGTTGATAATTCCAACAGAATCTACAGTGCTGTGTCATGAATATATATATATTTTTTATTGTGCTGAACCACCACATGGCCAGATTGGTTAAATGACTTGAATGTGTAAAGATGGCCAGAAATTCTGATGACTTCACAGTGGTCAGTTGGATCATTTGAAGTTAACATTGTGCAAACTCTTGAATCTTTTTTCCTTTTTTTCATTGGGACCTCAGTGAATTCTTCCTAAATGAATGAAGTCTTGAGCTTTTTAAACTTAAGAGTAATTTGAGGGCTGAGAACACTTACGAAAGCTATAGACACAAAACATGAAAGTTTGCATGCCAAGGCTTCTATTTTCCCTTTGATCCAAATCTGGCAGGTATTTGAAGTTGTAGCCATATATACAACAAGACTAGGGAAGACTATGGCTACATTCAATGCAAATGTTAGCAACTAACTTATAAAATGCCAATATGTGTGATTAAGCATATAATCTCTTTTAAATCCTGTAAGAACCCTTTGGGGCAAGGAGCTCATTTAATCTCTTTTAACAGATGAGGAAATTTGGTTTCCAGAAATAATATAACTTGTTCAAAGTTATTAGCTAGTGAACGGTAGAAAAGATATCCTCTGAATTTTACCATCATCTTCAAGATTTCTGGTCTTCTAATTAATCTTTGATGCCAATATGGTATGATAGTTGAATCCTTAGAAGTTCATTTTTTGTGTGTGTGTGGAGGGAATGTGTTTTCTCTGTGCATCTGAAGCATGTAATCTTGTAGTTTTATTCATGTATTTTTTGAAGGGTATTACAGTCACAACATTTTTAGAACATACCCAAAGAGGCCTTTTTGTCCTAGGTCCAGTGGCCAGAATGATAAATAAAATGGGAAATCTTTTTATTTTTTAATTAATTTATTTTTTATTGAAGGAATCTTGCTGTTTTCTGTCAAACCTCAACATGAATCAGCCATAGGTATACATATATCCCTTCCCTTTAGAAACTCCCTCCCATCTCCCTTCCCATTCCATTCCTCTAGGTTGATACCCCTGTTTGAGTTTCCTGAGCCATACAGCAAATTCCCATTGGCTATCTGGTACATATACATTGGGGCCTCAGTGAATGCTTCCTAAATGAATGAAGTCTTTGAGCTTTTTTTAGTTTACATATGGTAAATGTAAATTTTACCATTAACATATGGTAATTTAAGTTTCCAAGTTATTATCTTAATGAAGACCAAGCCAAAGGGTGGTTAAAATGAGCTGCATGAACCCACAGTTGTGGTGATGGGTTCACAGCTGTTGTGAAAAAGAAAGTTGGAAAAGACTATTTGACAAATGAACATAGAAGAGGAGAAACAATATGATTTTTCTCAGGCATACTCCTTTCATCATGAATTGAATGGTACTCTTTTTACCGGAGGTCCCAAAACACATTTTTGGGATTTGGGAAGTTATGTAATAGTTGAAATGTTTAAAGAATTCCCTTTCCTGCTTTTCAGATACAAGTTTCTATTAAAAAAAAAAAATCATACACCTTGGTTTTGTTGGGTGCTAAAAAAAAAAAGCAATTTCTCAACTGTGGCCTCATTTTATTTGGGGGAAAGCAGGCAGAGGAGTTCTCATTAAAGTGGCTGGGTCATCCAGCAACCAGAGAATGGGCCCAGGCCAGAGGTTGGGGGCACCACCACTGTTGCCATCTAGGTTCAGTTGTGATGTCTGGCATCATCCCAGAGATAGTTCATGTCATATAATCCTTCAGGCAACAGAACCCAGTGGTTTCCCAGGTGGCTCAGTGGTAAAGAATCTGCCTGGAAATTCTTGGAAAGATGGGAAATTTATTTATTGGTGGCATGATTTGAATGCATGGTTTCTGTGACTAATGCATCCTAGCTTCTGAGAAACTCCATTTGAGATGCTGAGAACAACATGGCACTGACTGTATGAAATCTGCTTTCACAGAGAAATTGTCACACTTGAGGACCTGTCAACTAGTTTCACATTTCAGGTCGTGTTAGAGGGATTGTCTCTAGAGCCTCTTTTGCCACAGTTTCTAGTTAAAAAGACTATTCTTTGTTGTTGTTGTTTTCATATTTTAAATTAAATTTGTTTTTAATTGAAGGATAATTGATTTACTGTATTGTATTTGTTTCTGCCAGACATCAACACGAATCCACCATAGGTATAACTATGTCGCCTCCCATTTGAATATCTTTCCCACCTCCCTCCCAATCCCACCCCTCCAGGTTGTTGTAGAGCCCTGGTTTTGAGTTTCTGAGTCATACAGCAAATTCCCATTGTCTATCTGTTTTATGTATGGTAGTGTATGTTACTCTCTCTGTACATCCTACCCTCTCCTTTCTTTCCCCAACCCGTGTCCATAAGTCTGTTCTCTGTCTATCTCCATTGCTGTCCTGCAAATAGCTTAATCTGTGCTATTTTTCTAGATCCCATATATATGTGTTAGTAGATAACATTTGTTTTTCTCTTTCTGACTTCACGCTGTCTAATGGGCTCTGGATTCATCTACCTCATTAGGACTGACTAAAATGCATTCCTTTTTATGGCTGAATAATATTCCATTGCCTCTTTCTCCATTCATCTGTCCATGGACATCTAGGTTGCTTCTGTGTCCTAGCTATTGTAAATAGTGCTGCAAAGAACACTGGGGCATGTGTCTTTTTCAATTTTAGTTTTCTCAGGATATATGCCTGGTAGTGGTATTGCTGGGTCATAAGGTGGTTTTATTCCTAGTTTTTTAAAAGAATTTCCATACTGTCTTCCATAGTGGCTATATCAATTTACCTTCCCACCAACAGTGCAAGAGGGCTCTCTTTTCTTCACACCCTCTCCAGCATTTATTGTTGGTAGACTTTTTGATGATGGCCATTCTGACTGGTATGAAGTGATGTCTCATTGTAGTTTTGACTTGCATTTCTCTAATAATGAGCAATGTTGAGCATCTTTTCTCGTGTTTATTAGGCATCTGTATGTCTTTGGAGAAATGTCTGTTTAGGTCTAAAAACACTATTGTTTACGCAGGTGTTTTTTTGAGTTGAGTAGCTAAAATCTGTGATGGAAAGGTGTAGCTAAAGACACTGGTCTGGCTTTCCTGATAAAAGATGTCTCTGAACTGTGGCAGAGAAAAAAAGCACAAGCCTTAATGACACGGGTGTGAATTCTGGCTTTGCCTCATACTGACAGTAAGACTTTTTTGTTTCCCAGCTTTGTCCTATACTGGGCTTCCCTTGTGGCTCAGCTGGTAAAGAGTCTGCCTGCAGTGTGGGAGACCTGGGTTCAGTCTCTGGGTTGAGAAGATCCCCTGGAGAAGGGAAAGGCTACCCACTCCAGTATTCTGGCCTGGAGAATTCCTTGGACTGTATAGTCCACAGCATTGCAAAGAGTCAGACATGATTGAGTGACTTTCACTTTGTCATATACTAACTTAAGACCTCAACAGGCTGTTGCTTGTTGCCTCATCTGTAGCATCGATCCAAGGGTAATTTCCCTGTAAGGTTGGTGGATTATTTATGGTGTCTGCACCTAATGCATATTCCTTGAGCATGGTTTAAGTGCTCAATAAAAACTAGCTGATACTATTTAACATACATCAAGGAAGACTGTTGTCTTCAAGGAAGTAGCAAATAGTCTGGTTTCCTTCTGTTTTTTATTCCAGCATTTATTTTCCTGAAATTTGTCATTGAACACTACATTTATTTCTGTGATCTGGAAGAGAAAATTTGAGAAAAGTGTTCCCTCTCGTGCTTACTTACTCTTCATGGCCCTTCCTTCCTAATGAAAAAGTGACTAAGAGTCCGTGTAGCACGGCACACTATATAAGCCTTGAGTGTATTTCTGTGTTGCATCACAGGTAGGTTTTTCTATTTCTGTGCATCATCACAGGGATAGATAGGGGTTGGAAAAGGGACAATAGAGCCAAAGACAATGCATGGTATACAAGGTGAAATTAATTATGCGACCATGCTGTGAAGTACAGATGCACCTAGAAAAACCTAATCACACAGTTTAAAAAATACTGGACAATTTTAGAAAGTTACAGCCTATAACTTCAGAGAACCAGTGGGGAGCAGGATTTATGTATATGAAATTTACCTTTCACTTTCCATTCTATGTTGACAGGAAATATCCCCCTCCTAGTTCCTCCACATATGTTACTGCAGTTTCATTACAGCTTCATAGCACCTTCGTCTGAGAGGGACTTGTAGGCTGGGGAGCATACTTTCAGCCTCACTCCTGGAAGGCAGAGGAATTTGAAACTGCATGTTAGAAATTAGTTTCTAAAGTTATTGAAGGGAACTCTGGGATGTGGACACAAATGGAAATGAAGCAGGGAGGTGAGCTTTTCAGTCAGGTTAATTCACATGTAACAAGTGCAGAGTGAGGGGGAAAACCTGACTTAATGGCCTTGGAGGAACTAGAATAGGAGCAAAGTCATTAGAAGCATACGAGGTAAAATTATACTCTCTGATATACTCCATCGATGCTATAAAAGCAGTTGGAGGCCCTGAAATAACGCTGGAATTGCTTATGAAATGAGGAGGAGCCTGTGAGGAATCCATGGGGGGAAAGACTGATTTGAAATTTGATATTGGCTGGTGAAGTTTTGAGTATGTTAAATACTACTGCCTCTGCTTTTCACACCAAGAAATTTGAAGTGTGGAAATGCTATCCCCTTGAGTGTGTCCGAAAAATCAATTTTGGTTATTAGTTCCTCCCATGTTCCTTTTTAAAAAAAATATTTTATTTGGCCATGCTGAGTCTTAGCTGTGACATGTAAGGTCTTCGATCTTCTGTTACAGTGTGTGGGATCTTCAGCTGCAGCATGCAGGATCTAATTTCTGACCAGAGATTGAACCTGGGCCCCCTGCAGCAGGAGCTCAGAGTGTTAGCCCCTGGACTGCCAGGGGAGTCCCTTCTCATTGTTTTTAGACATACCGAGGTAGACACCCAACCAGATTTTAGTCTTCTGTACTGTGACTTACTGGATAATAAGTTGACCTAAGATTTCCAAGCATGTACTAGATTATGAAACATACCAAAATCCATATTCATTTTCTAGTCTGGGAGAAAGATACCTAGGAGATTTGACAAGATAGTTCTTGCAAATCATATATATGCAAACTCTCCTCCTGTTAACCCGACCTGCTGACAGATTCTTCTGCTGCACAGCTTGGAGAGCTCACAAGGAAGAAATAGGCCACAGAGGTGGAGAAATAACCCAGGAGGTTAAACTTCCTTCGCCTTTTCCCCTACCCATCAGAATGCTTGATTTTATACCTTATTTTTCTAGGAACTTTGATCATCAGTTATGAGATGGCCTTTAGCTTAATGATAATAACTAAGGGGCTTCTCTTTGGTGCTGGTGGTAAAGAGCCTGCCTGCCATTGCAGGAGACATGAGATGCATGTTTGATCCCTGGGTTGGGAAGATTCCCTGGAAGAGGGCACAACAGCTCACTCCAGTATTTTTGCCTGGAGAATCCATGGACAGAGTAGCCTGGTGGGCTACAGTCTGTGGAGTTGCAAAGAGCTGGGCACAACTGAAGCAGCTTGGCACACACAAGTAGGAAATACAATACTTCTGGCTTCTATTAAGAAGTGAAACATGCCAGTTCTGACACTCTCCAATTTTACCCCCACCACCCTTGCAAAACAACTCCTAAATGCTAGACATTGGCCAGTGACCACACTGCGTAATAATCAGACAGATGTCCTGTCATTTGGGCCTTGCACTGCCACCACTTAATCAGATGGGAAGAGCCTTGTGACCCCCATGTCCTTACCTTTAAATTGCCCTCTGAAGTGTGCCACTGCTGAGAGGTATTTACAAGACTGTCCCCTCAGTAGTGCAGGCTCCCATCTCACTGTTCCAAATGGATAGCCGAGGACCCCCATCTACAGAACTGATCACTGGATTAATGCTTTTATAGGTTTGTTTTTTTCTGTGAGTTTTTTTTTTTTTTTTTTTTGGCTGCTGCTGTTGTACTTTGTCTTCTGCATTCAGAACTGGGATCCTTGGCAAAAGAGGCAGATGGTGTTTTTAAATGATTAATGCAAAGCATTAGTGAAATATTGAAAATATGGCTGCTCTTTTTCAAAAAAAGATCACCCTTAGGCTATGGGAAATTTTGGTCAAAATCCACTTAAAAGTTACATTACATTAGATCTTACAAGAGAGAAGCAAAAACTCATGTTCATTTCTTTCAAAACTCCCACTTAAAGCACTGTTACAGAATCTCTAAGCACCTCAGCAACGCTGTATCAGGCACCCTTTGTCCACATTTCTGTACTTTTCACAGGGGCCTTGTAATCAGTGATGGGATGGCTCGTCCAGCACTGACTTAGTCTTTCTGGTTGAGTGCCTGCTTGCCTTTGTGGTTCTGTGCAGCCTTTGTTCAGAGATTTCTTACTAGAAGCCACATTCGCCTTCCAGAATGAAAAGGGCAGGTTCCATTCACTAAACGTTAAATAGATAAAATGTTGGAGATGTGACACTGACCTTAATGGGATTATTTTATAAATTTTTAGCTGATTGCATCTGCAGAGATTCAGAGCCCAATCTTGCATCTTTATGGAAGAATGTTGAATAGTCTAACATGTACACCTCTGAGAATAAATTCACCTGGCTTGCATAGAGGGACTCAAGGAAAACATGCACTTCAGGTCTTGTGGCTAAGCTGAAAGAAATCATGTTATGAAAATGAAGGTCCTGTGGGTAAGATGGGGCCATGACTGCTCTTGCCCAACTGGGCGGCTGGGGTTTATTAACACAGTACTGAGGCAGAGCGGCAGAATGGCTTAGTAGGGTTTTGCTTTTCTAAAGGACCAGTGGCTTAGTAGGATTTTCATTTTTAAGGACCAGCTTTTTGTTTCACTGATTTTCTCTATATACCTGCTTTCAATTTCATTTATTTATGCTATTATCTTTATTATTAACATCCTTGGGGTTTATTTTCTTCTCCTTTTTCTAGTTTCTTGATCCTTTCAAGACCTTTCTGCATTTCTAATGTAAGCTTTGTAGAACAGTAAATTACCCTCTCAGCGCTGCTTTAGGTGCGGTCTACATGTTCCGATACATTGTTTTTTTAATTTCATTTCTAAGCATTTTAAAAATTTCCTTTGAGACTTTCTTTTTGAACCAGGGTTATATAAAAGTGTGTTGTTTAATTTTCACACATTTAGAGATTGGTTTTATTTTCTTTGTTACTTATTTTTGGTTTTATTCCATTATGATAGGAGGATACATGGTAGAGTCAGATTTCAGTTCTTTTAAATTTGTTAGCTTTGTCTTATTGTCATGGATATGGACTACCTTAGTGAATGTTCCATGAGTGAGTTTTTTCAGTGTGTTTTGCCATTGTCCACTGTAGTGTTCCATGTGCGGCAATTAGATCACACCAGTGGATTGTATTTTGCAGATCTTCTATGTTCTTACTGATTCTCTGTCTCCTAGTTAAATCAGTTGGTTAGCAGGGAGTATCAGAGTTCCATGATATAACTGTGGATTAGTCTATTTCTCCTTTCAGCTCTGTCCGTTTTTGTTTCATATTTAAGGCTGTGTTGTTTAAAGTTAGACAAGGTTTGGTAACTAAACAGCAACAAAGCTGTGTTGTTTGGTGATCCACATTCAGGATCCATTTTCAGGATCATTGTCTTCTGAGTGGATGGATCCTCTAGTCCTTTTTAGGGTCCTTCTTTGTCTCTAGTAATTTTCATTTCTCTTAAGTATGCCTTATTAGATATTAATATAGTCCCTCCTGCTCTTCAAAGTTAATATTTCCATGGTGTCTTTTCGCAGCATTTTACTTTTGACCTAAATATTGTTGAATTTGAAGTAAATTTCTTACAAATGGCATATAGATGAAGTATGTTTTACTCTTCCACTCTGTAACCCCTCCTTTGATTGATGTTCAGTTCAGTTCAGTCGCTCAGTTGTGTCCAACTCTTTGCGACCCCATGGACTGCAGCACGCCAGGCTTCCCTCTCCATCACCAACTCCTGGAATCCACCCAAACCCATGTCCATTGAGTCGGTGATGCCATCCAACCATCTCTTCCTCTCTCGTCCCCTTCTCCTTCTGCATTCAACTTTTCCTAGCATCAAGGTCTTTTCCAATGAGTCAGCTCTTCACATCAGCTGGCCAAAGTATTGGAGTTTCAGCTTCAGCATCAGTCCTTGAAGTGAATATTCAGGACTGATTTCCTTCAGGATGGACTGGTTGGATCTCCTTGAAAGTCCAAGGGACTTTCAAGAGTCTTCTCCAACACAACAGTTCAAAAGCATTAGTTCTTTGGTGCTCAGCTTTCTTTATAGTCCAACTCTCATATCCATACATGACCAGTGGGAAACCATAGCCTTGACTAGACAGACCTTTGTTGGCAAAGTAATGTCTCTGCTTTTAAATATGCTGTCCAGGTTGGTCATAGCTTTTCTTCCAAGGAATAAGCATCTTTTAATTTCATGGCTGTAGTCCACCTGCAGTGATTTGGGAGCCCAAGAAAAAAAAGTCTGTCACTGTTCCCATTGTTTCCCCTTCTATTTGCCATGAAGTGATGGGACCAGATGCCATGATCTTAGTTTTTTGAATGTTGAGTTTTAAGCCAATTTTTTCACTTTCCTCTTTCACTTTCAAGAAGCTCTTTAGTTCTTTGTCACTTTCTGCCATAAGGGTGGTGCAATTTACATATCTGAGGTTATTGATATTTCTCCCAGCAATCTTGATTCCAGCTTGTGCTTCATCCAGCTCGGCATGTCACATGATATACTCTGCATATAAGATAAATAAGCATGATGACAATGTACAGCCTTGAGGGATTAGATCTGATAGAGTCCCTGAAGAAGTATGGACGGAGGTTTGTGACTTTGATTGGTATATTTAATTTTAAATTATTTGGTCTATTAATTTTTAAAATAATTATTAGTATGCTAGAACCTGAGTTGAGAAAGCAGCTTTTTATTTTCTGTCTAACATTCTCTTATTCTGTCTTCATTTTTTGTTAGATTAGAGGCTACATGAAGGAAAGAAGTGATTAGCCTAGTACCTTGGCTTCACTTAACTGTGGCTTTACTATCCTGTGACTACAAAATAAATCTGGATTTCATTTTAAGTACCCAGTCATCTGGTTAGCACACGCGGGTCCCCAGTTATTTCTAAGGGCTCAGTGTTTGTCTCATGCTCAGGAATAGGTTCGGAGAAGGCAATGGCAACCCATTCCAATACTCTTGCCTGGAAAATCCCGTGGACGAAGGAGCCTGGTAGGCTGCAGTCCATGGGGTCGTGAAGAATTGGGCACGACTGAGCGACTTCACTTTCACTTTTCACTTTAATGTATCGGAGAAGCAACTGGCAGCTCACTCCAGTGTTCTTGCCTGAAGAATCCCAGGGACAGGGGAGCCTGATGGGCTGCTATCTATGGGGTTGCACAGAGTCAGACACGACTGACGCGACTTAGCGGCAGCAGCAGCAGGAATAGGTTTCCGAGCTCTTGGGTTCTTGCCTGAGCTGCCTTGACTGTCAGTGACTCTCACCACATCCCCACATCACTGCACACAGCTATCTCTGGTTACCTATATTGAGCTAAGAGAAGGGACTCCTCCTGCTCTTCTTTTTGTCCTAAGTTTTTCCCATCAGTTTCCTAAGGCAAAACAGTGATGAGACCAAGAACACTGGGTTAAGGGATCAGTACTATGGGAAGGAAGGAGAGCCATAGAATAGCCAACAGTTACTACACAAACTCACAAACTCAGACACTTCCACAGCGTGGCTGCCCTGAGTGTGTGTGCACATTGTGTCCTGAATAGGAGATATAGGATTGAACAGGAGGTACGGCATCTAGCCCAGGAGATACATAGAGGATGGAATCTAGTTTGCCCCCAGATTATCATGCTCTGTGTTTTGACTGGGCCTACAACTACTTGAAAGGGTCACCTTTTCCTAAATTACACAGAGCATTAGTGTATGGGTTTAAAGTGACCCTAGTGAACCTTTTGCTAATACTCCTCATTGTCGAGAGGATCTTAGGGAACCAGAGCTTTGTTCAGCATTTAAGTTGTTTGTCACCTGTTAAATTCTCAAACTTACTCAAGACTATACTTCTTACCTAACACATTGACATAAACTTAAATCTCACATTAATATTTCTTGAAAGAATTTTTGTCAGTTTCCTCTGGAAATTATTTGCAAACTCATTTATGATTGGCAATAGTTTTCTTGGCAATTGTGCACTTTCAAGAATTCTTACAAAAAGAATCTGACCAGTTGTTTCCAAATGTAATGACATTTTAATGAATACCAGTGTAACAATTAATGCTATTAATACAGTGTTATATTTTGTAGGCATTTAATTAAGCATCTATTAATATTAATTTAGCAATTTTCTTCCGGAGTCAGTAATCCTTCCCCCTCCCCACCCCCACCCGCCAATTCTAAAACATTTGTGTAGACTATTAAAATGCTTGCGTCTGTGGTTCCTTCTGTAAAATGGGTTTTGTGGGCAACTGCTGCCTAGTCCAGACCTGACTGCCAGGACCTGAAGAGAAATTATCTTCACCTCATCTGTGAGGCCTGCTTTCTGAGTCCCTATTTGCCCACCATGTTTGACCGTTTTCCAGGACAACTGACGGCATGAGCATCAACTCCTTTACAGGGCAATTCCATCTCCATCCACACATGTGCCTTGCCCTTTTACCTTCCAAAAACATCAGATTATAGTGGTGTAGCATATGTACATTTCCCTAGATTTGGACTTTTCTGTCTTGAATAATATCACGTGTAGGAAATAAGTGATCTAGTCCACTTATAATCATAGTTTCACCGTTTATCAACTCCTTGAGGTCAAGGACATAGTCTAGCTCATAGGTATGTAATACATATTTGTAAATATTTAAATATTTTTAATAAAAATAATCTAAAACAGTGCTGAAGATTTTTAATAAGTTTTTTCTTTTAAAAATGACTTCAAGTTTGAGAATCTTTGCTTTAAAGATAGTGTTATCTACAAAGCTGTCACTCTGCCCACCCATGAGACAAAAGTTTGCATTGTTGAATGGAACTTCAACAAGCTCCTTGGAATGGCAGCCTCAAAACCTCCCTGATTTTAGAAAGGAGTCTTTGCAATATTTTTGTCTAACTGGAAGTCCATTAGCTTTCCTTGCCTTCAACTAAAAGTTCATTTGCCACAAAGGATAACCAAATGCTTATACTTTCTTAAAGTGACATAAAACTGCTTGCAACTTTTAAATGGTATGTTTTTCAGTTTTCCCCCATGTAGGGTTTTATAAAATCCTAGAACTCAGTGGCAGTCAGGGTCATTTTGATAAGAAGGCAATTTAGAATTCTTGAAATGAGGAGAAAGCTTAAGCTGGGAAGTACTTCAAAACTTTTTATTAATTTCAAATATTTATGTTGAAAATTACTATTCCATAAATAAGTTGTGAACTTGTAGACTCTAAATCATGGCCAAGAGAATTGATGGTTTGAAACAGCTGGAATTTTAGCTTATTTTTCTTATGCATAATAATTCAGGTAGATTAATTTGTAGATAGATAAAGATGGTCTTGTTCTTAGAACCACATGGCAGGGAGACCAAAAAGATGTGTGTTTTAGTCATCCATTGCTCTGTGACAAACTGTCTCTTAGTGACTTAAAATAAAAATTAGTTATTATCTCTACAGTTATGTGGTCTTCCCTGGTGGCTCGGACAGTAAAGAATCCGCCTGCAATGTGGGAGACCTGGGTTTGATCTGTGGTTTGGGAAGATCCTCTGGAGAAGGGAATAGCTACCCACTCCAGTATTCTGGCCTGGAGAATTCCATGGACTGTGTAGTCCATGGGGTCTCAAAGAGTTGGACATGACTGAACCACTTTCTCATCACTTCTTATGGTTATGTGGGCTGACTGGGTTTGGTTGGGAGATTCTTGCTTGGGGTATTTCATGCAGTTTTAGTCAAATATTAGTGAAGTTCCAATTAAGTGAACACCCAAAATGACTCATAAGTTATCTAGTTGGCAGTTTGTTGGGAACTCAAGCAATTGCGTACATGTAGTCTTTCCATGTGGTTTGTGTTTCATGGGGCATGGTGACTGAATTCCAAAAAGAAGTATCCCAATAGTAATTGTTCCAAGACTTCATATGTCCTAATCCTCAGAAATCACAGAATGTCAATTTTTCTGTATTCTACTGGTCAAGCAAGTCACTAAAACCAGCTTAGATTCAATGAATGTATAATTAGATATTACCTCTTGATAAGAGTGTGCTATGGTTGCATTCTGAAGTAGTAAATAAGATCGACATAGCACTGTGTCTATTGGAATGTTTCCTTTAGAAAATACAAGCTACAAAAATGTGAAATGGTAGATACAGTGTTTGGAAAGTGGTCTCATTAACTGTTAAAGGATTATAAATCTGTACTTTGCAAACCTGAAGCACAGACAATAATAACATTAATGATACTTATTAATAAAATATATAATAATTAGTATATTTACATAACATTCTCTGTGCTTCAGACACTAAGATTTTTGTAAGTATTAAGTCATTTAGTCCTCATAATAACTCAGTAGATGTTATTATAAATTTATAGAAGATGAAACTGATGTAAAGAAAGATTGTGTCACTTGCCTGGTGTTATAAAGCCAGTAAATAGCAGATATTCTGGTTCTAAAGTTTGCAGTCTCAATCATGATACCATCTTGTCTCTGAATATTTGATTTTCTTTTCACCTTAGATTTTTAAAAAAATGAAACTATTCTTTAGTGTGCCT
>SJYC01002254.1:0-53596 GCA_006408675.1 Madoqua kirkii
ATTGATAGAATAAATAGACAAAAATTTAATATTTCAGTATTTAAATAATTGATACAACAAGTAGATTAAAATCAGTAAGGACATATATAAGAGAACTCAACACTATTAAACTAATAGAGTATGGTCAATTATGACTTAAATGATACTTATAAAACATAATATCCCCAAACAGTAGCATGAATGGAGACTATTTACCAAGATAGACCATATTCTGGCTATAACAACAAGTCTAAAAAGGTTTGTCATACATAGTATGCTTTCCATTTTCAATAGAACTAAGTTGGAAATCAATAACAGGTCTGAAAAATCCTCAAATATTTGGAAACTAAATAGCACACTTCTAAGAAATGAGTCAAAGATTTATTCTTAGAAATTTTAGCTGAATGAAACATGATAATGAAATAAAATACCTCACATCAAAATGTGTGGGATGCTGCTAGAGCAGCACTTGGAGGAAAATTTAGAGTACTAAAATGCTAATAGTATGAAAGAGGAAAAATTTCAAAGGCCTCAGCTTTCATCTTAAGAGACTAGCAACAAGGAGAAAATGAAACAGACAGGAAAATATGAAAGAGCAGAAAATAATGAAGTAGAAAACAGAGCAGGTACCCAGAAAGTTGCCACCTCGAAGGGAAGTGAATTAATAAAGAAAACACCCACTACAGTCATCACATTCTAGCAGTCTGATTATATAGGTTTGAGGAGGCATGAATAGTGTGGTAGAAAGAACATTGCATGTGGAGTCTGGCTTGGCTTCTGGGCCTGGTACTATCTCTAATGGCCCTATGATCTTGGTTGGATAAGTCAGTTAGCAACCCCAAGTCCCCTGCCAAATGTGGACAATGGTATCTTTTCCTACTTGCCTTGCAGGGTTATGGGGAGGAGAAATACGATGATGCATGTGAATGTAATTTGCGTAAAACTGATGAAAAAATATGAAGGGTAAATTTGATAGAAATTTGGGATTACTAGATAAACTGAAACTTCGTGGTTTTATGTGTAGATACGAGTCATCTTTGTGTTTCAGTGGATATTTAAATTTTTAATAAGACACCTGGGACAACATAAAATGTAGGGTTATGAGCTTACTGGTGCAGAGGAAATAACAATTCCATTGTTTTTGTTTATAATTAACCTGGTCTTCCTTAGAAACTCCTACCTGCAAGGGGATAGGAAAGAAGTCAACCTCACATTAAACTGATAGGGCTATCATTTAAAATAGGCACTTTTGAATGAAAAATGAAAAAAACTAAATATAAGTTGAATGTCCATTGTTAGGAGAATGAATTAATAAAGAAAACACCCACTACAGTCATCACATTCTAGCAGTCTGATTATATAGGTTTGAGGAGGCATGAATAGTGTGGTAGAAAGAACATTGCATGTGGAGTCTGGCTTGGCTTCTGGGCCTGGTACTATCTCTAATGGCCCTATGATCTTGGTTGGATAAGTCAGTTAGCAACCCCAAGTCCCCTGCCAAATGTGGACAATGGTATCTTTTCCTACTTGCCTTGCAGGGTTATGGGGAGGAGAAATACGATGATGCATGTGAATGTAATTTGCGTAAAACTGATGAAAAAATATGAAGGGTAAATTTGATAGAAATTTGGGATTACTAGATAAACTGAAACTTCGTGGTTTTATGTGTAGATACGAGTCATCTTTGTGTTTTCAGTGGATATTTAAATTTTTAATAAGACACCTGGGACAACATAAAATGTAGGGTTATGAGCTTACTGGTGCAGAGGAAATAACAATTCCATTGTTTTTGTTTATAATTAACCTGGTCTTCTTTAGAAACTCCTACCTGCAAGGGGATAGGAAAGAAGTCAACCTCACATTAAACTGATAGGGCTATCATTTAAAATAGGCACTTTTGAATGAAAAATGAAAAAAACTAAATATAAGTTGAATGTCCATTGTTAGGAGAATGGCTGAAATAAATTATGGTATAGTGACAGTTCAGTCACTCAGTCTTGTCCAACACAAACTTCCCTGTCCATCACCAACTCACGGAGCCTGCTCAAACTCATGTCCATCAAGTCGGCGATGCCATCCAACCATCTCATCCTCTGTCATCCCCTTCTCCTCCCGCCTTCAATCTTTCCCAGCATCAGGGTCTTTTCCAGTGAGTCGGTTCTTCGTATCACATGGCCAGAGTATTGGAGTTTCCACTTCACTGTCAGGTCTTCTAATGAATATTCAGGACTGATTTCTTTTAGCTGGACTGGTTGGATCTCCTTGCAGTCCAAGGGACTCTCAAGAGTCTTCTCCAACACTGCAGTTCAAAAGCATCAATTCTTTGGCACTCAGCTTTCCTTATAGTCCAACTCTCATATCCATACATAACTACTGAAAAAACCATAGCTTTGACTTTTCTTTCAAGGAGCAAGCATCTTTTAATTTCATGGCTACAGTCACCATCTGCAGTGATTTTGAAACCCCCTAAAATAAAGTCTCTCACTGTTTCCATTGTTTCTGCATCTATTTGCCATGAAGTGATGGGACCAGATGCAATGATCTTAGTTTTCTGAATGTTGAGTTTCTTTACTGATATAATGACAGTATGAAATGCTATTCAGCCATTGTAATAATGAATTATAGCTAAATCATTGTCTTAGAGATATTTACATGAAATATTCTTGAGTGAAAAGAACACTGTATAGAACATTGCATGTAATAAATGTGATTTCATTTATTTGAAAAACAAAAATGACAAAAAACAGAATAGGCCCTTTAGATCAGGCTTCCTCTCCTATTTCTGCCCCATCTCTCTGGCATGGTCTCTAGATTGGTGAGTAGGTCTCTAGATTTGGGGTGACAGAGTACTGGGGCCCTCAGATCCATCCTCATTTAGTTTGGTGGGTGGGACCCTTCCCTGGTGACTCAGTGTAAGGAATCTTCCTGCAGTGCAGGAGACCAAGGTTTGACCCCTGGGTTGGGAAGATCTCCTGGAGAAGGGAATGGCAACCCGCTCCAATATTCTTATCTGGAAAATTTCACAGACAGAGGAGCCTGGCATGCTACAGTCCCTGGGGTCACTAAGAGTCGGACATGACTGAGTGACTTAACACACACACACACCCTTCGGTCAGAGCTGCATGGGGGTCTTGGCCACATTAGCCACCTCCTGGAATCCTATCAACACAGCCTGGTGGCAGGCCCAGAGTGGGTTGGAGGGTTGCTTAATTAGGGTCACTGGAAGTCTTTGAGTCTGCCCGTGGGGGCCAAGGAAACATCTGCTTCTGATCCACAGGACATAGAAGCCACACTGCCCAGGGGAACTAGATGTCAGGGCCCCTGCCTGGCCACACAGCACCGAGTCTACCTTGCTGGGCCAGGCACCTGTGGTAACAGGCAGGCCGAACCTCTCGCCAGATTTCTGATCAGCATTGGGAGTTGAGGACTCTCTTCTATGTGACTCCCTGATACTACGTAACACTCCTCCCCTTTCTGGGCTTCTGTCCAAAGGAAGGGAGTTGAGGGGAAATCAAGACACCTTGTGAGCTTTTGCTCCCTTGCAGCCCCCACCTCCTGGCTTCTTCCCTGACTCTTGAACATGATGACTTTTCTTTCCTGTTTCTTCCACTTCTTGTCTTTATTTTACCTGGAAGCCCTGAGGCCTGCGTGAGGTGGGCTGTGCTAAAGCCAGCAGATGGCTACATAATTCACCTGGTCAAGTGTAAGATGGAAATGCAGGCCCTTTTCCAAAAAGTCTTAGAGTTCAGAACAGCAATAGCAGAACATTCAACCAACATGCATGTGGCTCTGTGCAACTCCAAAGATCATAATCCTGGGAAGCTGGCCCTGAATGGGATACAGAGGCTTTTAGTCAAAATTATTTCCTCAGCAAAGCTTGGAATCTTGTTAAAAAAGTCCTAAGTGTGAGCTCTCTTCTTCCTTTGGGTGATAAACCACACAGGAAGATGGATTCAAGGGACTGAGGTCTAAGTTAGGAAAAATTAAAATGTGTGGTTTAATAATTGCAAAGGATTCCCTGATAGCTCAGACAGAAAAGAATCTTTCTGTAATGTGGATGACGTAGGTTCAGTCTCTGAGTTGGGAAGATCCCCTGGAGAAGGCATAGGCTGCCCACTCTGGTATCCTTGCCTGGAGGATTCCATGGACAGCAGACCTGCTGGGCTACAGTCCATGGGATCACAAAGAGTCGGACTTAACACACACACACACCCTTCGGTCAGAGCTGCATGGGGGTCTTGGCCACATTAGCCACCTCCTGGAATCCTATCAACACAGCCTGGTGGCAGGCCCAGAGTGGGTTGGAGGGTTGCTTAATTAGGGTCACTGGAAGTCTTTGAGTCTGCCCGTGGGGGCCAAGGAAACATCTGCTTCTGATCCACAGGACATAGAAGCCACACTGCCCAGGGGAACTAGATGTCAGGGCCCCTGCCTGGCCACACAGCACCGAGTCTACCTTGCTGGGCCAGGCACCTGTGGTAACAGGCAGGCCGAACCTCTCGCCAGATTTCTGATCAGCATTGGGAGTTGAGGACTCTCTTCTATGTGACTCCCTGATACTACGTAACACTCCTCCCCTTTCTGGGCTTCTGTCCAAAGGAAGGGAGTTGAGGGGAAATCAAGACACCTTGTGAGCATTTTGCTCCCTTGCAGCCCCCACCTCCTGGCTTCTTCCCTGACTCTTGAACATGATGACTTTTCTTTCCTGTTTCTTCCACTTCTTGTCTTTATTTTACCTGGAAGCCCTGAGGCCTGCGTGAGGTGGGCTGTGCTAAAGCCAGCAGATGGCTACATAATTCACCTGGTCAAGTGTAAGATGGAAATGCAGGCCCTTTTCCAAAAAGTCTTAGAGTTCAGAACAGCAATAGCAGAACATTCAACCAACATGCATGTGGCTCTGTGCAACTCCAAAGATCATAATCCTGGGAAGCTGGCCCTGAATGGGATACAGAGGCTTTTAGTCAAAATTATTCCTCAGCAAAGCTTGGAATCTTGTTAAAAAAGTCCTAAGTGTGAGCTCTCTTCTTCCTTTGGGTGATAAACCACACAGGAAGATGGATTCAAGGGACTGAGGTCTAAGTTAGGAAAAATTAAAATGTGTGGTTTAATAATTGCAAAGGATTCCCTGATAGCTCAGACAGAAAAGAATCTTTCTGTAATGTGGATGACGTAGGTTCAGTCTCTGAGTTGGGAAGATCCCCTGGAGAAGGCATAGGCTGCCCACTCTGGTATCCTTGCCTGGAGGATTCCATGGACAGCAGACCTGCTGGGCTACAGTCCATGGGATCACAAAGAGTCGGACATGACTGAGCAATTAACACTTTCACTTTCAAAGGCTGTTTAAAGAGATTTTTTTTCCTATTATCCTGGTAATTTCACTAAATTTAGAAGAGAAGGGCAGTCTTCGTTGTACATGTTGTCAATCTAGAGAGCTGCCCATGAGCTGGTCTGGCCATTTGGGACAGCCAGCTTCTTGCTATGACAACCATGAGATGCCAGATATGCTGGAACTGGGACAGGTACTTCCAACTTCAGACAGTATAAGAAAAGGGCCAATAGAAGGAGTTGAATTGGGGTGGGGGTTAGAGGGGGGTGTCTGTGGAAAATAGCTATTTTCCCTGTTCCCCCTAAGGGTGAGGGACAGCAGGAGGATCACTAGAGGGTGAGGAGCCTGGAGAAGGCACAGCTGGCTGGATTTGAACACCACAATCCCTTCCTAGCACTGCCTTCAAAGTGGTGTGAGTGAGAGAATTATGTGGGAGGAAGTTTCCAAGGTTTCCCTGAAGTCTGAGGGCCTGGGAGGGACAGAGCACTGGGTACCTGCATGTGGTCTAGAGATTTCTGAAGGCCCGGTGGAGCAGCCCATGCCAATGGGACTTGAAAAAGCCATGGGATGAGGTGCCCGGAAAAAAAGAAGGAAAACCATATCCATCTCTTCAGCCCTCAGAGTATGTAGAATATCTCTACATGGTTCCCTATAAAGGCTCATGTAGTTGGTAGAGTCAAGAATCATGGTGCTGTCCAGGTGCCGCTGGGCCAAATGTTGGGGAGACCCAACCAGAAGAAAGGGTCTATACCAAAGGAGGCTATGGCTGCTCCTGTAAGGGGAGTCCTCAGTGTTAGTGGGGGTTTTAGTGCTGCTGAACATGGCCCCAAGGAGTTTGCACGTGTCATCTTGTAGAGACCACCTCTTTAATCAGAGGTTATCAGTATTTATCAGGAATATCCAATCATGGGCTTTCTTGGTGGCTCAGACGGTTAAAAATATGCCCACAATGCAGGAGACCTTGGTTCAATCCCTGGGTCTGGAAGATCCCCTGGAGAAGGGAATGCAACCTACTCCAGTATTCTTGCTTATAGAATCCCACAGACAGAGGAGCCTGGTGGGCTGCAGTCCATGGGATCGCAAACAGTCAGACACAACTAGATGATTAACACACACAACATCCCCAATCATAAAAAGGCCATAGGCACAGCCCCACTATGAACATGTGGCCCTGTCATTTAAACGAAGTTTTTTCCCTCTCCCCTGGTTCTTCAGTGCTAAAGCAAAGCCCCTGGAGAGGGTCCTGGAGTCGAAAAGAGTAATGGGGACAGTGTCCATGACAGTGTGCAGTGCTTAGATGGAGTTTCCAGTTACATGACCTCCCCTTGCCCTGGGGCTTTTACCTGCCTCCCAAGGTCATGCAACCCTGCCCTCCTGCTCCAGCTGGAGCCACAGCAGGACCATACATGCTTTTTCGAGTGGTCAGGGCTTCTTAAAATAGGAAAGGCTGCTTCAGGCTCTGATGGCTACTGGCCATACTGGACTCCCTACAAGACGTGGGACTTCCCATCCAAATACTGTGCGTCCACCTGGCCAGATCCGACTGCTGGACTCTTGTCCCTGTACTTCCCTCTGAAGAGCTGGATCTGCAGTGGTGGAAGGAGGTTGCTCTTTTGGAAGAGCAAGTTACAGTTTTAAATGATAGATGCATGTCAACAAATTGTCATGAAAAAGGATTAAGAATCAGGCAACAAAACCCAAATCATTAAATTGTAAGAAATCTTAGAAATCCTTTGCCCACCCCTACCAAACTTCATCTCTCTTTCTAGAGTTGTCTTCTCTGTTAGCTGTTCAGTTGTGTCCCACTCTTCTCAACACCATGGACTGTAGCCCACCAGGCCCCTCTGACCATGGAATTCTCTAGGCAGGAATACTGGAGTGGGTTTCCATCCCCTTCTCCAGGGGATCTTCCCAACTCGGCGATTGAACCTGGGTCTCCTGCACTGCAGGTGATTCTTTAGCGTCTGAACCATGCGTTGAGTACCTTGGGTCCATCAGAAAGGTATGGAAGCCATAGCAGGAAAGAGATGAACTCTTCTGGGAACCTGGACTAAGAGGGTCTAATTAGCGATCTTGTTTCCCTATCCAGGTATCTGGGAAAAGTAATGGATTGCCTGGTTGAGAGGAAACACACACAGACATTCACACACACAGGACATATTTTTAAAGGGCTTATTTTTAGAACCTCAGCTTTTGGATTCAGTCTTCCATGTTGACTTATGAAGGCCAAATTCTATGCCTCAAAAAGTTGTCAGTGCCTGTATAAATGTTAATATGAGATTTTCACTGTGAACATAGTATTTTTATATAGCCACCATCATTTTTATAAACTAACATCCTTCTATTTTTGTCCTTTTCCTTATAATCTCATTCAGTTTTCACTCTTTGTATTCAACTCCATTTTGCCTTCACCGGCAAGGAGCCTAAATTAAATATTAACCAAAATAAAAACACAGTCCAGAAGCTCTAGGCATACGTAACCTTGAGTAAATTTTTTTTTTTTGCTCTTGCCTTTTCTGAGATATTCAGCTCAATTAAATTTCCATTTACACAGTACAGGTTATGACTTGAAAACACCAGAGTGGGATATTTGTGGGCAGTAGTAACAAGGAAGAAAAAGTATTTATATGAGTCTTAATCTGAAGGTCATCACTCTGTCACGAGAACTTAGTACCAGGTATCTGAGCTTCTCTCTACCTCAGTTTTCTTATCTATAAAGTGGATATATTTACTACTAATTATTCCTGTGGCTCAGATGGTAGAGATCTGCCTGCAGTGTGGGAGACCCAGGTTTGATCCCTGGGTCAGGAAGATCCCCTGGAGAAGGAAATGGCAACCCTCTCTAATATTCTTGCCTGGAGAATCCCATGGACAAAGGAACCTGGCAGGCTACCGTCCATGGGGTTGCAAACAGTCAGACATGACTGAGTTACTAACACTATGTGTAGGTTAATATGTTGGGTGTTTACTCATCCAGAGTAGAACATAGAGCTTGAAATCGGACCTTTGCCGTGGACAGCAGTTTTGGGCTCTGTTAGACCTGGGCAGCTTTGGAGAGGCTTGCTGACCAGCTATGTCTGCCCTGCCTAATGTCCAAATGGGAAGTGAAGGGCATCTATCAACTTTTAAACTGGTCAACGGCAAAGCCTGGTGCTTTTCAAACTACCTGTAGGGAAGGACCAGTGTTGTTATTTTTTCCAAAGTTCATCACAAACCAGTACATGATCCTTCCACAGGGAACTTGAGCCACACTGGCTTCATCATACAAGTTTGCGTCCTGAACTGGTTTGTATTGTCTTCAAGGAGGTAAACCCACCCATCACTCCTTGGGTGTCTTAGCAATGTCAACTGTATTAACTTTGTCTGATAGCTGCCCTATCCTATTGTAATTGTACTTCCAAACAAAAATAACAGTAGCAAAATTTAATGAAGGTAAGGTTTCAAGCACAAAATACAAAATGTAGAGAGTGTTCCTATCAATCTAACTCAAGTACCCTGTTTTATATCTGAATCCTCTCAGCATTATGGAAAGAATTTGAATGGTGGTGTCAGACATACCTGTATTTTGATCCCCGCACAGCTGCTTACCAGAGGTATGTTTCTTGGACAGCTTATTTCTCTGAGTCTCTGTTTTTTTTATCTGTAAAATGTGGACCTTGAGCTCTACCGTGTAAAATTATGGTGAGGATTAGAATACCTTGTGTTGATAAAAATACCTGGCACAGTGCACAGTTGGGAACTAGCAAAGAGGAATGCTTTATATTGTGTATTTGGGAATTTGCAATCTAAACTTTGCAATTTTGTTAACCCTAGATGCAACCATGCAAACATTTCATTTTCCCTCAAAATCCAAAATAGCCTATACACTTGAGCTTGGACTAGATTCATTACATTTAGATGCAACAATTCTGATTACACCTTCATTTAAAGTTCTGCATCTCTTTGGGCCTAGTTTTAAGTAAAATACGTATTACAGCCAGAATATTGAAACATAACAGGTTCTCAATAGTATTAATAAAAATTCTTTGAGCAGCTGGTTAAAATGCAAATTCTCAGACTGGGGCTGCAGCATCTCTGACTCAGCTGTTCTTTAGTGAGGCCTCAGAATTTATAAGCAACACCTGGCCCCTGCTTCTAGGTGATTTTGATGCAGGTGGTTCATGAATCATACTTTAAAAAAAATCACTGTGTCTGTAAAGGAGTAGCATGAGGGACCCTTGTAATGAAACCATCCTGTATCTTGACTGTGGTAGTGGTCACACAAATCTACACATAGAATAAAACGGCATAGAGCTTATACAGAGTCCTGGCAAAGCAATGTCAACATTCAGATGTATTTAGTATTTTGGGCTTCAATAGTTTATATGCCTGATTTTTCTAACCTACTAGTGAAAAACTCATTTTCTTTAATAAACCAACAAATTAGCCAACTGCTGGTTTGGTCAAGTTTCTGCATTTGAGTCCTTCATTTTTTTTTTTTTTTTTGCCAGCTATAGAGTTCTACAGCTTGAGCCTAAAAATAACATGCTTTCAATTTTCCATGCACAGGCACTCCATCACTTTGAGTTAAGTGGATAGGTTAAATGTACTGTTTAAGTTCACTAGGGAAAGCAAATGCTCCTGAAAGTGGATCGTTTTCTTCACCGAAATAGACTTTTGTCTTTGAAGCTTATGCCAGACACTCCTTGCTATCAATAATTTAATTCTCGTGAAGGATGTTCAAAGATTTGGGTCTCTCCCTATGGCAGCTGTCATTTTCATGTGGTTGCTTCGATTTGTGTATAATTAACTTTTTACAATTATGCAAAAGGTAGTCAGAGTTGGATATTAATGAGATAAATATTTCCTGACAGCTTAGTGTGTGGTTAGGTATAAGAATAGAATTCTGATCTTTTCAGTATATATGCTGAAATATTTATGGATGAAGTGAGATAATGAAGTGGAAGTTGTTTCAGAGTAATCCAGGAACGGGGGAAATAGATAGGAGTATAGATGGAGCCACGAGTTGCTAATTGCTGAAGCTTGGTGATGTGTACCTGAGGCTTCATTACACTGTTGTCTTTCCTTTTGTAATTAGTTTGATATATTTCACATGAAAATGTTAAAGAAAAAACATAGTCAAAATTAGAAGCAGCTTTAGTGATATGTAAGACAAAGTTCAGTGTTTTGGTGTGCATATTGCGAATGTGGGCTAAACCATTAGGGATCTCACATTTTTATCCAAGGGCATGAAACACCCCAAAATTTCTCACTGAGGAAGACTGAGTCTTTTTAGCAGGTCCCTAAATAGCATGATATCTAATACTGCCCAGTGCAATAAGCATTTACCCTCTAAAGTTTAACTCTAAAAATTTAAACTCTAACGTTCTTGGCTTTACAACTTAAGTCTGAGTGTATCATAATAGCAGGCCTTTGTTCTGAAATAACTTAGAAAGAGCAAGAGAAATACTTTAGGGGGCATTATTGCTCACATGCTTATTTCCCTTTTCAGTCCCCAAGACTGGATAATATCTTTTTTTTTAAAATCTCAGTTATTTAGTAAAGTGGATTACCTCAAAAGCTTGTATCTTAGGATTTCTTCCAGGTTCCTTTCCCTGTAGGGGAAGCAGATGGCAAGTGAGAGGCCCAACTGACCCATCTAGAGGTGCTGCACACTCTTAGAACTGAGCATGAACTCAGACATGCCTCCACACTCTATGCTGTATCTTCAACCCTTCATAATATCCTCCTGCATTTTTTGACTTTTTATTTATATTGGAGTATAGTTGATTAGCAATGTTGTGTTGGTTTAAGACGTACAACAAAGTGATTCAGTTATACATGTATCTATTCCTTTTAAAATTCTTTTCCCTGTTATGCTGTTACAGAATATTGAGCAGAGTTCCCTGTGCTGTACAATAAGTCCTTATTGGTTATCCATTTTAAATATAGCAATGTGTACATGTCAACCCCAAACTCCCTAACTATTCTTTGCCTCCTATATTTTTAAATCACCTTTTCTCTGTCATTGCACTTCTGGATGATAAATGTCACTTGCATAGTATCTATCCCTCAAGTCATTTTGGAATGACACAATGCTTTGGAAGACCAAACAAACAACCCATGTCATACCCCACAACGCACACACAAAAGACTCCACAAAACGAACTAAACACTATAAGCACTTACCCTTATTCTTCCAGCAGGCATCCCTTGTGGATCTCCAGGGGTCAGAACTGAGGCAGCTGAAAGAGTTTCAGCATATTTGGGGTCAAAATATGCATACAGTTGGAAAAATAGAGAAACAACAATTAGGTAACTTACCCATCGTCTTGAAACAAGTGCCCCAAATTATGTCAGTAAGTAGTTGGAAAATGTGATATTTGACTAGTAGTCATAGTTTTTAAAAAACCTCTTCAAAATAGACTTCTGTGGCTTTATAAACTATCCCAAATACATGCATAATCTCACATAAGTCAGGTTTTCAGTTTCTTGCATTTTAAATGAAAAATAACCATAGTTAGTATTTGCCAAGAGTTTGCTGTATGCTAGGTGCCTGCATTGATTATTTTTTCCTGTCACACTGAACCTGTCAGGAATTATTACTTCTGATTTACAGATGAAGCAACTCAGTGAGGTTGAGCAGTATAATAAGTGGCATAGGCATGCTTCAAGCCCAGGCCTGCCCTGAGGCCACACACTGGTGATGGTTCAGTCACTAAGTCATGTCCGACTGCTTGCAACCCCATGGACTGTAGCCCGCCAGGCTTCTCTGTTCATGGGGTTTTCCAGCAAGAACACTGGAGTGGATTGCCCTTTCCTTCTCTAGGGGATCTTTCTGACCCAGGGATTGAACCCGGGTGTCCTGCACTGAGGCAGTTTCTTTACTGACTGAGCTACCAGGGAAGAGACACGCACTGCTGTCGACTGAATCTCACTCCTCAAACCATCCCCGATGGGCCCAGTCTGCAGTATAACCTGCAGAGAGCAGTTGGATCCAGGAAGGCAGGCTCTTTGGAGTCTGACTTTTTTCTTCTAATGACATTTGATGCTACCTGTTGTAGTGTGCAAAGCTCAAACTTGCTTGTGGAAACCATGTACTTTCCAATTAGGCCCAGGAATTGTGGGGTTAAGACCATTCCCAAAGCACTGCTGCCTTGTTCCACTCTCATCACACAAAGAAAACTTAGCAGAGTCAAAGGAAGAGAGAAATGTCATTAGCAAAGTGTTAAACCTTGATGTACAGGAGATCCTTCTGCTCTCCGGGTCCCAAGATTTACAGGATGGAGCTTCTCAAATGCAGAACCCTGCAGTGAATGTTGTGGGGTGTCTTATGGAAACCTTACAACACTTCGGCATCTAAGTGATAGCATTAATATCTGGGGACAGCCTGAGAACTCTGTGTCCCATGTGTCTGTTACAAAGTCCTGTTTTCAGAAGCTCCACTTCCTGGCAGGATACGTAATCCATGAATATTCCCAGGACATCTGCATAATAAATACACTGTCACACTCACAGAGCCTGGCCACCATAAGTGAACTGATTACAAAAGAAATTTTATTTTTATAGGTTGCAAAGTGGGAGTGAAAGTCATTTCTTCATGTCTAGTCTGGAGGTAAAGCTATCCAGAACACAGCTCCAAGAATTCATGAATTACATCATTGACAGCAGCTTTATATATACAAAAATTCAAATATTTATGAAACAAAGCCTGTTAATGAATTTGGAATGGTGAACCTAGTGGTATGAGGCAAACATCCAGAGATTATGAGAAATAAAACAAAAGTTAATTTGGCTGAAGAGTAGTCTAAATATGCCTTTTCACTTTTTTTCCTTAAACATCTTTGCATGGATTATGCTGTTCCAGAACACAGGAGGCCATGAGGACCCCAGAACAGTATGTGGCGGGGTCCAGCTAGGCAGGCAGAGTCAAGCCTTGGTGACAAGAAGCCACACATGAGAGAGAAGTAGGGTCAGTGGAAGAGCAGTAGATGGAGATGTAGGTCGCGGTAGCCAGGTTTCAGGAAGTCCCTGAGAGTAGGCGGAGATGGGGAGCCAGGTAGACTTACCTGAAAGAAAGGCAGTCCTGTAAGAAAGGCAGTCCAAGTATTGGGAGCTCCCTGGCTATTTTGCTTTGTGTCCAGATTTACACTTCCTGTGATGCTGAGATGGATGTAGACCGTATAAACAGGAGGTCAACGAAAATACCTGAAATCAATTAATGAATGCAGATGAGGTGGTACCTATCCTTCAAATAGATTCCTGAAGATAGATCTTCCTGTCAAATAGATCTTCCTGTTCTCCAAGGTAGCCATGTACCAGCATTATTGGCGTAGGAAAATAATGTGATGGATTACAGGACCTTCATTTGCACACACAATTAAGACCCCTCTCAAATTTTTTAATGTGCAAATTAGTAATATATTTCTTTCCTTATTCAAAGTTTTAACATATTTAAATCTTTGCCCTAATAGTTCCTTTTCACCGGCCATCCTGAGTACTTTCTGAGCCTTCTCCACTTATGAATATTATAATCTAATAAGCCTTATCTCTTTTTGCTTTGGAGTTGAAGATCCAATTAGTTGCATTTGGAAACAATTAATTCACCCGCTCTGCCCTTCAAGGTGATAAGTGCCAAGCTTCTGCTCATCTGTAGTTTTGTTCCCATTGTTCTGCTACATTCCGCTGGAGTTGTTAGCATTTCATCACTCTTTGAGAAAGCCTAATGTAGCATGGCTTACAGTAATAAAATGTATATTATGAGATTAGTGGAGAGTTTATCAGGAGGATAATATGTCAGAATCTGAGGTCTGAACTCTGGCATTCCAAACCATGAGCCTTTGGCAAGTACTGCTATCCACAGCTTATACATTTAACCTCTGACAGCTAACTGGATCACTTGATCATTGCTGCGACCTCCCTATCAACTCTTTTCCAGTTATCTACTCAGTTATGGATGTTATGTCTAGATTCAGGAGATGACAGCAGAGTTTAGATCCTTTCAAAGTATAAACTGGAGAAGGAAATGGCAACCCACTCCAGTACTCTTGCCTGGAAAATTCCATGGACTGAGGAGCCTACTAGGCTACAGTCCATGGGGTTGCTAAGAGTCAGTCACTACTGAACAACTTCACTTTCACTTTTCACTTTCAAAGTAGTAAAATATCTATTATCACTTAACCCCAGAAAGGGAGGAAGAAGATAAACTGAGGAATCTGAGCAGGTACAGAAGAGGGGGTATGTTGGAGGAAACTTGATCCACAGCTATGTTGTTGCTTGTTCAGTTGTTAAGTTCTGTCCGACTCTTTACAACTCCATGGACTGTAGCATGCCAGACTTCCCTGTCCTTCTCCCAGAGTTTGCTCAGACTCATGTCCATTGAGTTGGTGATGCCATCCAACTATCTCATCCTGTTGCCCCCTTCTCTTCCTGCTTTCAGTCTTTCCCAACATCAGGGTCTTTTGCAATGTGTCAGCTCTTCACATCAGGTGGCCAAAATATTGGAGCTTCAGCATCAGTCCTTCCAATGAATATTCAGGGTTGATTTCCTTTAGGATTGCCTAGTTTGAACTCCTTGCTGTCCAAGGGACTCCTCAAGAGTCTTCTCCAGTACCACAGTTCAAAAGCATCCATTCTCTGGCACTCAGCCTTCTTTATGGTACAACTCTCACAATCTGTGCATGACTACTGGAAAAACCATAGCTTTGACTGTATGGACTTTTGTCAGCAAAGTGATGTCTTTGCTTTTTAATATGCTGTCTAAATTATTCCAGAATCACTGTGGATGATGACTGCAGCCATGAAATTAAAAGATACCTGCTCCTTGGAAGAAAAGCTGTGGCATCTATGATAGCATCCCAGAATTCTAATCAGTGACTGTAACCGTTATGGCAGATCAACAACCAGGCCGTTGACAAAAACACACATTACTTTGTATATTAGGGGGAATTGTTTTGCATAGATGAATGAGCTTTCACTCGCTCCCTCTCCTCCCTGGTTCTCTCTCCCTGCCACCACAGAGATGTCATCTTTCTGTATGTTTGACTAGAGCAAAATGTAAGACTAATTCATAAAGCTGTAAAAACACCTAGTAGGCATCTGATACCTTGAAGTATCTTCCACAAAATATTTTAAGAAAGAAAATACTAACTGTTGATTTACAAAAAAGTATCTGTATAGTGTTTTTCACTATAATGTATAGTATGATGACTATGGAACCAAGCTTTGGCTCTTAAAGCTAATTACTCTGTGATTGTAAATTTTTTTCCAAATGAAATATTTGAACACTTAGGGAACATTCCCATTTGTACTCCAGTCTCTTAAAGTGTCCCACTATTAGTAGCAGCCAAAATTTGGGGGAAATCATACCCTGGTATTTTACCATCTTATTTTGCCAGAGACATCTAAAATGCTTTCTGCATATCCTGTGGGCAGTTGAGATCCTGCCATGCAGAGAAACAAGAGTCAGGTTCATGGTCAGATCACAACTGGAAGCAACCAGAGGTCAAGCTGTAGGTTTCTGAGTGCCAGTCTAGGCATGATCTAGCCACTTGCTGTTCAGTTGTCTCCCGGCTTCTGTCGGGACTTCTTGATTGTGTGAGAGACTGTTCTGCGCTCTTGGCGACATTATGGGGATGCACTGATGATCACTACGCTATCCTAATTAAGTTCTCCACCGGTGAATCTCAAAGATTTTGCTGCATGACCATCTGAGCATGGCAGTTACTGGTATTTTACATGATTGACCTTTTTTTTTTTCCTGCATTATTCTTTGGGAAAAAAATGCTGTGAAGAAAAGCAAAATAAAGGTTTTTTTCTTCAAACTTCTGCTTGCAGGTGAGGATAAAAGGATTATTAAGGCAGCCAGAACATTGAGAGATGTGTTGTAATTCCAAGCAAAGGCTTCTTAGGAGATCACAGCCAGAGGCATCGTGCTGTGCTTGGGCTTTAGAAAAGCAAGCATAGTTCTACGAAAGACAAGACATTTAATTTGATAGCATTGTTTAGAAGTCTCTATAACTGCTTGTTTTCAAAAAATGGCTATAACATTCCTCCTGACTCTTGCAATGTGACTTTGCTATTTCTCCCATTAAGAGGCAGAGTCTGTTTCCCCACTTCTTGAATAATGCCTGGTCTTTTGACTTGTTTTAATCAATAGAATGCTATGGCAATAATGTTATACAACTTCCAAGGTTTCAAAAGGCCTTATACTTTCTGCTAGAGACCAAGGACAAGGACACTGCCCTGAGGCAGTCATGTTAGGCAAGCCAGTCTGGCCTGCTAGTCTGTCTGTCATTGAAATTCTCTGTACTGGTAATCTGTAGTCTGGTTGCTTGACTTAAAGCAGCATATTGCAAATGACTGGTTGGGTTCTTTTTTGTTAAGTGTTAATAATATTAACTCGTTTCATTTATCCTGTGCACTGTAGAGGTAAAGTAGTAGATGGACTTAGCAGTCTGGAGTGATTAATTTGGTATGAATTTCTTTGTTGTGTCCGTTTTTACGTGGAATTTTGAAAATCCAACAGCCTCAAACTCTTCTACATGTCAAACTAATTTGTACATTTTAAAATTAAATAAAGCTGATAGTTAACAGGTAAAAATGAGAGGATGAGGCTAAAAAAGGACCCATGCACCCTAGCCAATAACCGACATCAACTGCTAGACATAAGTGAGGCCGTCTTGGACCTGCAGGCCCCACCAACTCTTCAGCTGAAGGCAGCTGCTGTGTGAGCTCACGTGAGATCAGCAGAGGGACCGTGTGACTAACTGCAGGACTCTAAGACAAAACGTCGTTGTTTTATTTGTTATGCACATAGACTAACTGAAACACGGTCAATGAATAAGTTTAATGTTTAGACTGTAAAAATAGAACAGCTTTTAATTTGGCCGTGGGACATCAGTGTAAAGAGGGAAAGCAGAGCAGCGTGCTAGGAGACAAACACCTGCAGCAGAGTCCCCAAAACTCTACATATCATAAGTGAGAAATCAAATCCAGAGAGATTCTCAAATGCTCCAGCATACTGGGTATGCCACAGATACGATTACTTGTCATATAGCAGGAATTTCTAGGAAATAATCTTTTTAAAAAACCATACTGGTTCCATATAGAATAATAATGATGCCTCGTGTGGCAGCTAGATGTTATCTGCATTAAGAGTGAGTGCTGGAAGATGCACAGAGCCAGCCGTTCCTCTGAGAGATGCTGATTACAGGTACAAGGCTACACGAGGACTTATTTCACACTGAAAGTTCTTAGGCACTAAAACCACCTAGGAGTCATTAATTTGAAATATTATACCATTGGGAGCTGAGTATTAAGCTAGTGAGAGAAAACTTAATTAAATTACCTACTTTAGGGTTTTTTTTTCCATTTCCTTTTAATGAGGTTCTCATTCTTCTGTCAAAATCTTTTCTTTTTCCAAATCTGATATTTTCTCTATAGCATAAGAATGTGATTGAAAAAAAGGAAGGCTTAGTTCTTATTGTTATAAATCTCTGGAGTGATTTGCTCTGTGTTGTCCCAGCTTAATATACTGTTATGAAAGCACTATATTCTTCACTCCTTTTTACATGTCGATTGTCTAGGGAAAAATCTAGCCATAGGAAAAAGTCTACCAATGTAATATTTCAGTAAATGTTATCCCATAATGATAGTGACTGAATGTGACTTCATTCAGTAAAAATACTTTTATATCCTTATCTGTGTGTTTCCTCTGTTGTTTTGTGCAAATTATTTGGGGGGATAAGGTAGATAAAAGAAAGAGATGTCTTAAGTATCTCCTGTGTGCTAGATATTTATGTCACCTCACTGGATCCTAATAGCAACCATGTGATGAAAGGGCTAAACTTCAGAGGGGAGACAAAACTACCTCCTCTGGCAAAATTAGAATTCAAACTCAGGTTTGTTTTCCAGGTGCATCCTCTTCCCACTGTACCATGACGCTGTATTTGCTGAATTCCAGTTTTTATGTCAGCCTTTCTAGGAACTGCTTCATAAGGAAGCTTTCCTGGATTTTAAGTGATTCTTATTGTTTCTAAAAAGACTTTCCTTATACTGCATGAGGATCTTGGGTAAAAGGGTCTTGAATTGAGTGGGGATATACGTGGTGTTGGAGAAGACTGTTGTGAGTCCCTTGGACTGCAAGGAAATCCAACCAGTCCATTCTGAAGGAGATCAGCCCTGAGATTTCTTTGGAAGAAATGATGCTAAAGATGAAACTCCAGTACTTTGGCCACCTCATGCAAAGAGTTGACTCATTGGAAAAGACTCTGATGCTGGGAAGGATTGGGGGCAGGAGGAGAAGGGCACGACCAAGGATGAGATGGCTGGATGGCATCGCGGACTCGATGGATGTGAGTCTGAGTGAAGTCCAGGGGTTGGTGATGGACAGGGAGGCCTGGCATGCTGCGATTCATGGGGTTGCAGAGAGTCGGACACAACTGAGCAACTGAACTGATATGTGCCACAGTGGCAAAGAATCTAGCTGTGAGTGCAAGAGACTCAAGAGAAACCCTGAGTTGGGAAGATCTCCTAGAATAGGAAATGGCAACTCATTCCAGTATTCTTACCTGGACAATTCCAAGGGCACAGGAACCTGGCGTGCTATAGTCCATGGGATTACAAAGAGTCAGACAGGACTGAGCATACACATAAGAGACAAGATCTCAAATTTCCATTTCAGTTTATTTTTTAATTCTAAGAATGGCTAGCTAGGTTTAGAAATTCAGGTGGTAGCCAAGGAATAGAGTGAAGCTAAACAGTTCTTTTGGAAAGGAAATTAAAAGTGTTGTCCCTTAGAACATAGTGAGATTACTCTCCATATCCTAGGCCTTATGCCCAGGCCATAAACTGGTAACCCTGAAGCTGGTTGAAGGGTACTTGGAAATTCATTATACTATCCTCCTTACTTTTATATATATATATATATCTTTGTAATTTTCCATAATTAAAAGTTTAAAAATGTTTAAATTCAGTGTTTCTAGTATAATATGAAAATTTCTCCCTTAATTTTATCCACATATCAATGGAAAAGCTGTTCCAAGTTTCTTAACGCATACCACTTTTGAAAATGTTTGTTTTTCAACCAACATATGCCTCTAAATTCAGTCTTGACTGCTTTTGTGTATGCTGGGCTTCCCCCTGCCCCAGAGTTTTAATAGATATTTCTAAATTTGTTAGTTGGTTTCTTTTTGGTTGTTGTTTTAAGTTGCATCTGACTGCGACCCCATGAACTGCAGCACATCAGGCTTTCTTGGCCTTCAGCATCTCCCAGAGTTTGCCCAAACTCATGTCCATTGAGTTGGTGATGCTGTCCAACCATCTCATTCTCTGTTGTCCCCTTCTTCTCCTGCCTTCCATCTTTCCCGGTATCAGGGTCTTTTCCAGTGAGTTGGCTCTTTGCATCAGGTGGCCAAAGTATTGGAGCTTCAGATTCAGCATCAGTCCTTCCAATGAATATTTGGAATTGATTTCCTTTAGGATTGACAGGTTTGATCTTGCAGTCCAAGAGACTCTCAAGAGTGTTCTTCAGGACCACAATTCAAAAGCATCAATTATTTGGTGCTTAGTCTTCTTTATGGTTCAACTCTCCCATCCATACATGACTACTGGAAAAACCATAGATTTGACTAGATAGACCTTTGTTGGCAAAATAATGTCTTTGCTTTTTAATACATTGTCTAGGTTTTAATACCTAGGTTTGTCATAATTTTTCTTCCAAGAAGCAAATATCTTCTAATTTCATGGCCACAGTCACCATCCATGGTGATTTTGGAGCCCAAGAAAGTGAAGTCTGTCATGGTTTCCATTGTTTCCCCATCTATTTGCCATGAAATGATGGGACCAAATGCCATGATACTTGTTTTTTGAATGTTGAATTTTAAGCGAGCTTTTTCACTCTCCTCTTTCACCTTCATTAAGAGGCTCTTTAGTTCTTCTTTGCTTTCTGCCATTAAAATGGTATCATCTGCATATTGATATTTCTCCCAGCAATTTCAGCTTGTGATTCGTCCAGCCTTGCATTTCACATGATGTACTCTGCATATAAGTTAAATAAGCAAGGTGACAGTACATAGCCCTGACATACTCCTTTCCCAATTTTGAACCAGTCCACTGTTCTATATCTGGTTCTTACTGTTGCTTCTTGATCTGCGTATAGGTTTCTCAGGATCTTTAGATACATAAGCCGATTTTGTAGTCATGACCAATTTTTTTTTTAAGAAAATTGATTCTTTGTTACAGCAGAAATGTATTTTGGAAAGACTATAGTCAGATTTTTATGTTGACTTCTGAATCAAAACTTTCATTTCAAATTTGATACTTTTAAAATACTTTTTAAATCAGTAGGCTGAACTAGGTTTCCAACATTACCTACAATACACAGATTTGAACTGAGACCCAAACTAAACAGTAGCAAAGCCAAAGCAGTGTAGCCCCCAGTGTTAGCAATTTTAAGTGATAAATTATCTATGTTCTAGGAATCTGGAGGCTTCCCTGGTGGCTCAGTGGTGAAGAATCCACCTGCCAAAGCAGGAGACACAGATTCAATCCCTGGGTCAAGAGGATCCCCTGGAGAAGGATATAGCAAGCCACTCCAATATTCTTGCCTGGGAAATTTCATGTACAGCAGAATCTGGTGGGCTATGTAGTTCATGGGGTTGCAAAGAGTTGGACATGACTCAGCACCTAAACAAGTCTGAAGGCTGGGTTTGTTTGCATATTTACATCTTTATAGATGAATCTGTAACCTTTCTTCTGTCACCTTTGCTTCTGAAGCTCACTTCAGATTATTTTCTTCACAAAGTTTTGCTTCCATAGAGACAACAGATGGCTTATTTTCAAAATGTAATTTTGAGTTACTTCAGATGAGTCTTGAAATCAATTTATTACTTTTCCATGTTGTCTATGAAATGGTTTTTATGTGTTAGAAACTCATGTTGGCTTTTACCTGCCTGCATAAGTGTTCTGATGTATAATATTCTGGATGACTCTCTTTGTAGATAGATTTTCCTTCCAATTAAGACAGAGAATTCCATTGCAATCCCATAACCTACCTTACCTCAGGTAACTTAACTCTACCACTTTTATTACCTGTTGCTCTGACAGAAGTTTGTACTTGTAATGCCAACTGGTTACTACAGTTGGAGGAATCAACTTCTGTTTCCAAAGAGTTGTAGGCTCAAAATATTGATTTATAAATCTTAGAATGAAGAACCTGGACACTGAGCAGTATGATTAGACTTTTAGCTTGTCTTAACTACCACTAACCAGAAATTTTCACGCACAACATTTTGAGACTAAAATGCTTTTCCTATCATATCAAATATTTTTTGCTGCTAAGTCACTACAGTCATGTCTGACTCTGCGTGACCCCATAGACGGCAGCCCACCAGGCTCCCCCGTCCCTGGGATTCTCCAGGCAAGAACACTGGAGTGGGTTGCCATTTCCTTCTCCAATGCATGAAAGTGAAAAGTCAAAGTGAAATTGCTCAGCCGTGTCTGACCCTCAGCGACCCCATGAACTGCAGCCTTCCAGGTTCCTCCATCCATGGGATTTTCCAGGCAAGAGTACTGGAGTGGGGTGCCATTGCCTTCTCGGAAAACATTTTTTATGAAATATAAATCATGACTTTAGTGCCCTTGTTTATTTTCCTTTAGGTTGTAAAATTTCAGTAAGTTATCAAATGGAATCTGCAATTAAATTATGTCACCACAAGGAGGCAGTCATGCTTCAGTCATGACCATAGCAAGGCTTGAGTATAGAGGTGACTTTTTTTTGGCCTGAGATAAATTTCTTTCCCTCATTTTACCACGTTGTCTACCATCTGTTATTTTTCAAAAACTAAGACTCAAAGTGGAAATTTTAATATTATGACACTACTAAAGCACTAAATTTAAATAAATATAGAGAAGGATTTGAATGTTAGGTATAATTTCTTTCTCACTAATCTTATTCAATATTATTATACAATTGAATAAAATTATAAAACTATTCAATATTAAATTTTAGTCTAATCCTGGTCTTTACCTCAGGCTTGTGTGTGTTGCCTTTTTACATCTTATCTTAAATTTTACCTGGGAAATGAAGCTTTATTCTTGTAGTAATAAAAGTCTCCAGGCTTAGTGTTTTAACACCAAGATAATCCCAGCATAACATCAGAAGTTTCATCAGCTGTTTATACACAAATCTCAGGAGACCTATAAGATTTCTCTGCTTTTGCCATAAGTGGTAATGGTTCCTATATCTTGCAAAGAAATAGGAAAATTTGTAGAACAAAGGCAGTGCTCAAAACTTGGATTTAAGAAAGATAGGTATTGGAGCTTTCGTGGTGGTCCAGCGGTTAAGATTTCACTGTGGTTAAGACTTTTCACCTTCCAAAGCAGGTGGTGCCAGTTTGACTCCTGGTCAGGGAGCTAAGATTCCATATACCTCGTGGCCAAAAAACCAGAACATAGAAACAACAGAAGCAATACTGTAACAAATTTGATAAAGACTAAGAACATAGACTTTATCAAATTTGTTACAGAAGTATAGTTACGACCAACCTAGATAGCATATTGAAAAGCAGAGACATTACTTTGCCAACAAAGGTCCGTCTAGTCAAGGCTATGGTTTTTCCAGTAGTCATGTATAGATGTGAGAGTTGGACTGTGAAGAAAGCTGAGGACCAAAGAATTGATGCTTTTGAATTGTGGTGTTGGAGAGTCCCTTGCACTGCAAGGAGATCCAACCAGTTCATTCTGAAGGAGATCAGCCCTGGGTGTTCTTTGGAAGGAATGATGCTAAAGCCGAAACTCCAGTACTTTGGCCACCTCATGCGAAGAGTTGACTCACTGGAAAAGACTCTGATGCTGGGAGGGATTGGGGGCAGGAGGAGAAGGGGATGACAGAGGATGAGATGGCTGGATGGCATCACTGACTCGATGGGCGTGAGTCTGAGTGAACTCCGGGAGATGGTGATGGACAGGGAGGCTGCGATTCATGGGGTCGCAAAGAGTCGGACACGATTGAGTGACTGAACTGAATGGAACTGAAGATATATATATATGTGTGTATATATATATAAATATAAAGCTATCATGTCTCAGGAGCAGTACCTGATTGCCTCACAGTCTTGGCTAAATTGGCTGCTGGATTCATTGGACCCAACTGTATGTCTGCTCCTGACTGCTATAGGATGAGAGAAAGAGAGAAGAAAGTCCACATGCTGCTTTAACTTCCACAGTAGAGGGGCAGTTGTCTGGATTGATCTTCCACCTAAGAGATCTCCTGGTGGGACAAAGATGATTCCATAAAAGGAATCAGAGGAAATAATACTTGGTGGTCAAAATATGGCAGGAATTCATGATAGCTATGGAGTGTTTAGTAGGAATCTTTGCTGTGTTATCTCCAAAGCATGGAGGCAGGGCTTCGTACCTGTTTATTAAAGAAGAGGTTGTGGAAAGTAGAAAAATGACCCTTCTCCTGAGGATTCTGATTGTCCAGTTCTCACCTGGACTCTGCTATGTGTCTTTGAACCAAAAGTCTGAATGAAATTTCACTTTCCTCGAGAAATGAAAAAGCAGCATTAAATGACCTCTTTTGTTTTGTCAGGGTCTCCTGTTCTACAAACCTGAGAGACAATGTCCCTGTCCCAAAAGGCATCTCCCAGTTCTGCTTGAAATAATGCATTCCCTAAGCAACTCTTCTCATCACTGTTACCACTTCCCCTGAAAGAAGCTACATTCTAAAAAGCTTTGTATCTTTTACTATGCAATAAGATGGTTTCAATCTGAAATTTAACATCCTGTTAAAAGAGTGTTGGTGTCTTATTTGTATCTAGATGTTGACTAAATACATAGTTGCAGCTGCAGTGTTTTTTTGACAGACTTATAAATATATATACCTACCACTGCAGAAGTGTGCAGATCTAAATAATGAAACAGGGAGAAATGAAATAAAGCACACTCATATTGCTACCATTTTTCAGAGATGCCCCTAGCTCAGAGAGTGACATTTTTATTAAGCATAGATTATTCACATGAAAGTGTTCCCTGTAAGAAAAAAAAAACACAATAAAAATCACCTCCCGTATTTCTGTCCAACTAGTGACCTCAGTTACAATCTTTGCATCATCTTGGTTGGTATTCAGACTGGAGTTGATCCTAAGAAAAACCATGAAAATATGGTAGATAGCTCTTGCTATGTGCTCAGGGACACATGTCTGGTCTCCCAGTGCTGGAGCAGGAAGCCACACAGAGGGTTCAGCAGGACCTGGTTCACTGGAACAGGTTTTGGAATGACCCTTTCTCCAACTCCTTTTACAGTCTTTCCCTTTCCTCCTGAGTCAGTAAGTCCAGAATGGTCCTGTTGTCTTCAGCTGCACCCCAAGTTATGATCTTAGGGCAGAAGAACTGAGACATTTTCAAATTATTCTAAAAATGTTGAATTTGATGAAATTTTCAGTGGAGTGGAAAAAGCATTTTGAGTTTTACCTTCTTTGTATCTGACCATAGTAATTTAATTTGCAGTTTTAATGGATAACTATTTCTAGGCTATGTATTATGTTGTATATTTTTGGGGAATCCAAAACACTTGTAGTGAGCTTTTTATCGAAATCTGCCTCTCGACACAGTTGGGGAGAGGCATGTTGGGACAAGCTCCATTCTCTCTCCAAGTGATTTGGAAAAATTGCTGTTTAAGATACATATGTGGGAAGTGGAAATGACTTGCTTGTAGTCACTAGTCTTTTTTCTACTAATTGTTAAGCAATAACATAAAGTAATGTAATGAAGTAAAACTTCAGCCCAAAAAGCATAAAGCAGTGAATTGTTTTGTTTTATTAAACATCCCTTCAAGATATAAGTTAGGATATGGAGCGGGGAAGAAGGGAGAAAGGAAATTAATTACTTGATACTTTCAGATTTCCTATTAAGGTTGGGATTTGATTTCTGTACTTTTTTTTTTTTTTAATGTCACTAGGATTCACTTACATTTGAGACAGAGCCCACAGCCTCCCTGCTTAATGGGGCTTTTGCTCCTCTGCAGTGGGCATGGAAACCATCACACAGTGATTCTTCTTCCCTGGGGACAGAACTTCTGCACCTTATACTGTGAAATTCTTTTTTTCTTCCATATCCCACAAACTACTGGCTTGCTATCTGTTCATTACTCTTTCTTCCTCTCTTAAAAGTACATTCCTGTGTGGTGTCTGAGCCACACAGCTCTGCCATCTGGAACTTCTCTTCTCTCTCTCCTTCTCTGGCCAACTTCCTAAAGTCTCTTTCGCTGAGACCTGATGCATAGTCTCCCTTCCCGCTCCCAACTCCTGCTATATCCTCAGTCGTTTGTTGAATATCTGCTGAGTTCTAGATGCCAATCTCAGTGGTCATGAGAATGACCCATCCAACCAACTAGCTTCATATTTTCTCGGCTATCTTAACCCTAGAGAGTGTCATCTCAGAGGCATCTCAGCCACTCTATTCCCTGGGCCACATCCTTTCTCTTCTGATTATCAGGACCCTTCCCTTTGGTAAAGAATCCACCTGCAATACGAGAGACCCAGGTTTGATCCCTGGGTTGGGAAGATCCCCTGGAGAAGAGAATGGCAACCCACTCCAGTATTCTTTCCTGGGAAATCCCAACGACAGAGAAGCCTGGTGGGCTACAGTTGATGAGGTCACAAAGAGTCGGACACAACTGAGCAGCTAACGCTACACTAGCACTCCCTTCTTAAAGCATAACTCCTTTGTTCCACTCTTTGGCAACAATACCTTATTCCTTTAATTTCACGGAGACCCAGACCCCTATTGCTTCTCCCAGGTCATCATTAAGGAATGATATAATTTACTGTCCAATAGGAATCTTTTGCAGTTGAAAGTGGGCACTGCAGTAACCATACTAGGATGTTCCTGGGCAATAGGAATGCCTGATCACACAAGTACCATCCAGTTCTGAGTACTGCTCTTTCTTTCCTAGCCAACCTGTGGTTAGCTATCTGAATTCTTTTCTCACCAATCTCCTTTTTTCCTCTTATATTCTTTTGTATATTGGTTAACAAAACCCATGTATTCCTGTTTGCCTTTTCCTCCCCTACAACCTGACAGATGGACTTGTCTACAGATTTAGTTCTGACTCCTCAAAGCCACTCTTCCACTTTTCTTGTTTTTAGTCATTTTGATTTCTTTCATTCAAAAATACTTGCACAATTTCACTACTCTTAGAGATTCCCCTACTCAATTTCTGACTTGTTTCCCCCGAAACATAAGTTAGAACCCTCCACTATTGAGAGACCTGAGATCAGCATTTGTAAACTGCCTCATCCCATCCCTTACATCTCGCTATTAACTTTACTTCTAACATGCCTATCCTGGGTTTCTTAGGATTCAAAAATGTGGTTTTGTTCTTTTGCTCAGCCACCTGTGGCTTAGATGCTCCTCTTCTGGGCTCTACCTCTAACCCTCCACACGTTTCACAATTACTTGGTTAGGTGTCACATCCTCTCCAAGCTGGAAACTTCTAGAATGAGAAGACTGTGAATTACTCATCTCATGAGCCTCAGGGCCTAGCAAGGGCTCTCAGTTGATGTTTGCTGAATGTGTGGATGTACACTGGTAACATCATTTGTATTTTTTCTTGATGGTCTTAGTTACAAACAGCAAGAAAAATGCACATTTCAAGGCAGTTTATATCCGTGGTTCACTGAACTGAACAGAAGCTATATGCTTTCAGTTATAGGCAGTCAGCAAATGGTTTCATTCTGTAAAGGGACTGGATTCACAGAGTTCCTGAGTTCAAAGTTTATTTTTAAGACTCTCGACAGAGAAACACATTTTAGCTGGTCTGGCTGAAACATCTTAAAAGAGTAAATAATAACATTACTCAGGACTGGTACTTCTACTTTGTGCTGTGTTGGATGTAAAACTCTTCATTTCTGACTTACTTTGTGGGCACATTTTCAGGTCTGTGACCTGAACAACTCTGGAGAAACTCCTTCCTTTGAGATGAATGAGAGAATAATAATATTTTAGAAAATAATCTGATTTTGGTATAAAGAAAGGTTACCACTTTGTCGTTTGACTCTGAATAGGCATGTCTTCTCATCAATGTTAAGTTTATATCCATAAGTGTCATGTATTATATAAAAAGGTGTACTAATTGTCCCTCTACTTAGCATTTTCTGTGAAACATTTTTCTCTCTGGGTGATACATTTGTGCCTAGTCATTATTTGTAGAAATATTTGTAGATTGGGAATCAGACATTGTCTGTGGCTTTTGAACAGAGAGAAGCAGACCAGTTGAGGATGGGGGAGGTGGGGCTACAACAATTTGATGAAGATTGGGCAACATTTTACAAGTTATATATTTAAAGGGATTTCCTTTATTCTTATTGAAGAATGATGTTCGTTTTTTAAAAATTCCATAAATTTTTTAAGAAATTAAGCAAACACCACTTAACACCTCATCCATTCCATTCACTGAGCAATACCATAGGTCAGATACCATGCTAAGCATTGTTAAAGGTAGAGTGAATCAGAAAGCTCCCTTCCCTGCTTGTGTTCTATAAAGGAAGGCAGCCGTGGAGACAGAATTACTGTGTCATGTGATAAATGCAAAGATAGAGATGTCTACCCAGTTTGATGCTGTACAAAAGAGGAAAATCTTCTTTGATGGGGAGAGATTTGCATGTAGAGAGAATAAAATGTAGGATGGTGTAAAGGTGTAAATCAGTACTCAGTGTGTTCAGGAACCTATAAGAAATTGGTCATGGCTGGTATGGATAAAGAAGGAGGCATAAGGCTGGCAAGGAGCAAAGAGGTAGGAGACAGCCAGCCTTGTGCATTGTGCTAAGAGCACTTGAATTTTACAGGCAAGGGACAGCCATCAGAGGGTTGTGATGGAAGATCTGTGTGTTTAAGAGGGTCATACTGGATGTACTGTGGACTGCTTGAATGGGGGAAGTAATTAGAAGTAGAGAAAAGAGTTGGGATGGTCTGGCACTTGCCCAGATGATAGATTTTAAAGATAAAACCAAGGTAACAGCTTTGGTGATCAGACAGAGAGATTAGATGACACTTAAGTTATGATCAACCTAGATAGCATACTGAAAAGCAGAGACGTTACTTTGTTAACAAAGTACCGTCTAGTCAAGGCTATGGTTTTTCCAGTGGTCATGTATGGATGTGAGAGTTGGACTGTGAAGAAGGCTGAGCACTGAAGAATTGATGCTTTTGAACTGTGGTGTTGGAGAAGACTCTTGAGATTCCCTTGGACTGCAAGGAGATCCAGCCAGTCCATTCTAAAGGAGATCAGCCCTGGGATTTCTTTGGAAGGAATCATGCTAAAGCTGAAACTCCAGTACTTTGGCCATGTCATGCAAAGAGTTGACTCACTGGAAAAGACTCTGATGCTGGGAGGGATTGGGGGCAGCAGGAAAAGGGGATGACAGGATGAGACGGCTGGATGGCATTACCGACTTGATGGACGTGAGTTTCCGTTAACTGTGGGAGTTGGTGATGGACAGAGCGGCCTGGTGTGCTGCAGTTCATGGAGTTGCAAAGAGTTGGACACGACTGAGCAACTAAACTGAAGAACAAGCAGAATTTGGTAACTTGATTAAATCTGGGAAAAGGATTAGATGAAGGGAAAGAATTCAGGATTATTTTGGGGGCTTCTGGCTTTGATCATTATATGAAGAAGTATATATGTGATCCCTGAGAATGAGGAGGTGGTAGGAAATATAAACTTACAACAACAAAGTGTGGGCTTCCCAGGTGGCACTAGTGGTGAAGAACCCATCTGCCAGTGCAGGAGACATGAGAGACATGGGTTCAGTCCCTAGGTCAGGAAGATCCCCTGGAGGAGGGCATGGCAACCCACTCTAATATTCTTGCCTGGAGAATCCCATGGACTGAGGAGCCTGGTGGGCTGTGGTCCAAAGGGTCACGAAGACTGAAGCGACTTAGCACACACACATAAGCCACTGATCATCCACAAGGTAGGAAATTGCTGCTGTAACCACCTAGCCACAGATAAGACTATAATATTTTTAAAATCACCCAATAGTAGATTGAAAACAATATCTTCACTTATGATAGACATTTAAAAGTTCTTTAAAAATTATGAAATATAAATATGTACTTTTTAACAGAAACTAAGATGTGTCATAGAAATTCCAAGTATTCTTTTTCTACTTAAAAATTATTTATAAATCAGTTCAGAAATATAATAAGCAAGGAAAATAATAAAGTATAGGGTATGAATTTCCATCTCCATACCCATATGGCTGGGGAGAATGAAGAGTCAGATACTGTTATAAACCTGGCAATGAGACTTCACATGGGAAATATTATGTGTAAGAAATCACTTTCTTAATATCAATACCTTGAAAAATGCTAGGCTAATATTAACTTGAGCTATTAGCTAATGATTCAGTTTGAGTTCTTTAAAAGTGAAATTTTACTTTTCACTGCCAGCATATTTTTCTAACCCCTGTTTAATCATGAGTAACACCCTAACATCAGACAGAAGCAAAGGGAAGTGAAGCCCTAATTTAAAGTGACCTTCAGTATAAAGCTGTGCTCAGGGAAAACACTCTCATATTGCATAGACAGTGGATGCTGCTCCCTGTTACAGCTGTGGTTTGGCATCAAGATAAGTAGGCTCAGAACCTTGGAATTCAATATCAGAGGACACAGTCTGAGGAGGAGGCAGGTGCCTCTCGGAAAGTGCAATGAGAAATGTTAGACCCTGGTAAATATTAGATCTCAGTGTTCTGTTTGGGGCTTTTCACATTTGAGATATTAAAAAAGAGCTGCAACCTTCCAATATGCCAAAGAGATAATTGACAATGATCCAAGATCTAGGATGGAAACCCATATGCTTTGCTGTGTACCTGTTTCTCTAGGTGAATTCCAGAGTGAGAAACCCGGATTCTTGTTTAAAATTAGAAACACAGTACATTTCCTGTCTCTTTTTCCCAGTGAATAAGTGTGAACCAGTTTTTAAACTCTTGACTTTACTGCTGGCTCTAAATTAATTACATAAATGTTTTCTATTAGTCCTAGGATAGCTCTGGGGTATATGGATTTGTTTGATCTTAGAGTGCTGTATACAGGTTCATAGCCTTCACTTGGGTTTGATGAGTTTGCATTTTCAGACCCTGATTTAGTCTCTGATGTACATATGTACAGATACCTCTATGCCCCCTTTCTAAGACTCTTCTTGACTGTCACTGTAAACATCCCTAACCAAGTCTTGAAGAAAGGCTCATAGAGTCCCACAATCAAATAGTGGTTCCCCAAACATTATGTTGATTCTGGAAGAGTGACTTTTATGCCAGTGCATCTGCTATTCAGTCAGTTCAGTTGCTCAGTCGTGTCCGACTTTTTGCGACCCCAGGAACCGTAGCATGCTAGGCCTCCCTGTCTATCACCAACTCCTGGAGTCCACCCAAACCCATGCCCATTGAGTCGGTGATGCCATCCAACCATCTCATCCTCTGTTGTCTCCTTCTCCTCCTGCCCTCAATCTTTCCCAGTATCAGAGTCTTCTCCAGTGAGTCAGTGCTTTGCATCAGATGGCCAACGTATTGGAGTTTCAACTTCAACATCAGTCCTTCCAATGAACACACAGGACTGATCTCCTTTAGGATGGAATAGTTGGATCTCCTCACAGTCCAAGGGACTCTCAGGAGTCTTCTCCAACACCACAGTTCAAAAGCATCAATTCTTTTGCTCTCAGCTTTCTTTATAGTCCAACTCTCACATCTGTACATGACCACTGGAAAAACCATAGCCTTGACTAGACAGACCTTTGTTGGCAAAGTAATGTCTTTGCTTTTTAATATGCATCTGCTATTAGATTGGACCAAGTTAAATTTTCATATATCAAAAATAGTCTAATACTGACAATTTCATTTGATCCAACCTATAGTTTAACTCAGTCATTCTTAACCATTTTTTATCTAACAATATGAGTGATATTTTCACATCCCTAGCCTTGTCTTTATCCTGCATTTCCCCAACTGAAGGGGCATCATCTATCCATATCCAACCCTCAAACCAAGTAACTAGAAGTTGTCAAAACTCTACTTTCTCCTTTCTTTCTCCACATTCCACTAATTTCCAAGCCTTACTGATTCCTTTTTTTAATGCCTTTTGAATCCTACTACTCCATTATCACCAGTCTCTTGGTTCAAGCCAGCATCACTTTTGGTCTACAATAAATGAACCAGTTTTCAAAAGTTTCGCACATCCATTCCTGCCCTCATTGCTCTAACTTTTCTACTGCAGCTAGAGAGAGATTTTCATAATCTGCTAATGACTCCACTTCATAAAGCCTTTCAATAATTTCCTATTGGCCTTGAGATAAAATCCATATTCTTAATGTGTTTAAGTCCTGCTTAAAGTCCTGCTTTATCCAGCCCACTTCCCCAGCCTCAGTTTCTTCTCCTTCTGCCATAGTCACACTGGCCTATTTCAACCCCTTAAACATGTGATGTTCTTTCCAGTGTCTTGGTCTTGCACATTCTGTTCCATCCTGCTCAGTCATCCAGCCAATGCCATTCAGGGCTCAGCTTAAACTTTGTTTCCTCAAAGAAGCCTTTCTTGATTACCTGGGTCCCCTGTTGTATGCTCACATGGCATCTGAATGTTGTCTTCATGGCACTCCTCAAACTCATGAACTCAGAAAATCATCTTTACCATCACTCTGTAAGCTCCTTGAAGGCATGTTACTGAACTCAGGTTTAGCTGCTTGTCCCTCAAAAATCCAAAACTGAGAGACAAGTGTTGGGTTAAAGGAAAAATAGCTTTATTGAGGAAGCTGGCAACAGGGGAAAAGCTAGACTCATGTTCAAAAGCCAATTCCCTGTTGTCAGGCAAGGGGCAAGAATCTTTAAAGGGGAGTTTCAAGGGTGTATAGATAGATGGGGGTGGCTATGTGTAGAACAGCACAGTTAACTCAGAATTGGTCATGTGTGGTCTGATCAGCATCCTCTTAAGTACTTTAAAACTTCATCTCTAGAGTTAATTTATTCTCATTTTATTGAGGCCAGTTCTTGAAATTGTGTAAGATGGAGCAGGTGTATCTGGACTACAATCTGATCATCATGTAATTAACTTCTTACACTTCATAGGGATTTTGGTCTTTATAAAACACCTCAAAGGATATAGCTCAGATTATTATCTATAGTCCTTGAGGAGAAACTAAAAGTCTTTGACTTTGTTTACTGGCTAAAGTATTACTAATTTGTCTTGCTTGACCATTTCCCCTTGTTTCCACATTTTCTCATTTCTCTGATTAATTTTAGCCAAAGAATACATTTAATCACAGACAAGAAGCAGGCAGATGACATGGAGGGGAGGGAGTCTGTCATGGGAAGACAGCATTACAGGTAGAGACTATTTCTGTCTTGCTCACTATTGTATCCTCTGTGTTTGGCACAGGATCTGCCATGTGGCTGATTTTAACAGGTATTAAATGAATAAATGACACTTTTATGAACACGTCTAGCATGAGATAAGATTCTTAGTTTTTTTTTTCTATAAAATTCCCATTGCCCTGTTTGTAATTCTATCCTTTTTTTCTCTCACTTTAAAGAGAAGACTAAAACTAGAACAGAAATATTTTTGACAAAACTTAAATATCCCAATTTTTATGTAGATAAAATAGACATATCTGTAATGTGTATATGTAATTACTATCAGTAACCAATTTATTGTGGCAGAGTTCATAGTTGATTCAGCACATATGAAGGCTGGCATGGCCATTGAGAGCAGTTGGTTTAATCTACCTTGAACAGCTCAGCCATGAAGCACAGACACATTGCCATAGGCATGTCAAGTTTTAGAGATGTTTTCTTTAGTTAAAGGGAAACATAGAGTTGAATTTAGGGGAAACATAGAGTTGAATGGAGTATGATGCATGTCAGCCGTATTTTTGTGCCCTGAGTACACTGCTCTTTGTGTTTGAGTAGGGAGTGTGGGGAAGACATGAAACATGGAAAAAGTTGAAGGCAACTCTGAACTTCCAGTTGGAGAGAAAAGACTGACTTTAGCGAATCATTGACCAGAAATGTATTAATATGTCTTTTGCTTCCTGAACATTACTGACCAGAGATATATTAATATGTCTTTATAGAGGGACACAATTAGCATCACCTTGTGAAATTGTTAGAATTTAAAATTGATCAGGGGTTCATTATATAACTTATGATTATCATTCACATTTTGTTACATTAGGTTTTTGTGCCAGTCTTGTATATATTATAAACCTGAGTTTATTACCATAAAATTTTCAAAAATGACACATTGTGAAATTTCTCATTTCTAAAAGAGCCTTCCCACAAAGATCTACCTTGTAGACTATCAGGTAAAATAAAAAGAAGAGGAAATAATATCCAAAGGGCTGAACAAGAAGTGCAGCCAAAAAATGTAGTCTCCTTTTCCAGGGGAAAGTGCAGTGAAACATGGTATATATATTTTAAATTTTATTATTTATTTTTGTCTGTGTTGGATCTTCATTGCTGTGTGGGCTTTTATCTCTAGTTGATGAGAACAGGGGCTACTCTCTGCAGTGCCAGGCTTCTCATTGCAGTGGCTTCTCTCATTGCAGAGCACAGGCTCTATGGTGTGTGGGCTTTAGTGGTTGTGGCACATGGGCTCAATAGTTGCAGTGCCTGGCCTCTAGGCACAGGCTCAATAGCTGCAGGGCCTGGCCTCTAGGCACAGGCTCAATAGCTGCATGTGGGCTCTTTCTGACCCAGGAATCAAACCTTTGTCTCCGGCACTGGCAGACAGATTCTTTACCCCTGAGCCACCAGAGATGCCCCAAACACGGTATATTGGTGATAGATGTTCTGTCCCCCGCTATACTGCCTGTCACACTCTAATCAGATATTAGGGTGCTTTTTCAGTAAGACATGTACAAGGTTTCAGATAAATACATTAAGTGCAAAAATAGTTGTTAATATTTACTGAAACAGAAGTGTGTCAATATTCACATATATAGTAAATCATCAGCCACAAGTATTAGTTTCTGCAAAAAACATCCTGGTCAATAATGTATTTTAAGGAAAAATCCAGATGAGAAAATGAGAGTGTTTCAGATGGAGTCAGAGTATAACTAAAGCAAAAGATGCCAGAGTCCAAAGGATTTAACTAAAGAGAATGCGACAGCTTATTTTTGGAGGTGTGGTTAAGGGGACCAACAAGGGGTGGTGAACCAGCCAATCCAGTCAGTGGAAGACTGTTGTAACCCTTTGGCCTGAAGGGACAAAAAGGAGGAAATGGTGTTGCCAAAATCCTGAGAGAGCTGGAGTAGTGGAGTGGGGCCACTCACCCGGAGCTTGGTGGTGGAGGGCTACAGCTCTTCCCAGCTCTGCTGGAGCCTCCCATTATCCAGACCTGGTCAGGAGTCATCAAAGGAGGGAGACCACATGATAGAGATCAACTTTCTGGGATCCCAAGTACAGAAGAGAAAGGCAGAGAGTGGATCTGGGTGGAGTGGGGTCAAAAAAGAGCTACACAGATAGCATATGCTATAATTTTATTATTTATTTTTGTCTGTGTTGGATTCTCATTGCTGTGTGGGCTTTTATCTCTAGTTGATGAGAACAGGGGCTACTCTCTGCAGTGCACAGGCTTCTCATTGCAGTGGCTTCTCTCATTGCAGAGCACAGGCTCTATGGTGTGTGGGCTTTAGTGGTTGCGGCACATGGGCTCAATAGTTGCAGTGCCTGGCCTCTAGGCACAGGCTCAATAGCTGCAGGGCCTGGCCTCTAGGCACAGGCTCAATAGCTGCATGTGGGCTCTTTCTGACCCAGGAATCAAACCTTTGTCTCCGGCACTGGCAGACAGATTCTTTACCCCTGAGCCACCAGAGATGCCCCAAACACGGTATATTGGTGATAGATGTTCTGTCCCCCGCTATACTGCCTGTCACACTCTAATCAGATATTAGGGTGCTTTTTCAGTAAGACATGTACAAGGTTTCAGATAAATACATTAAGTGCAAAAATAGTTGTTAATATTTACTGAAACAGAAGTGTGTCAATATTCACATATATAGTAAATCATCAGCCACAAGTATTAGTTTCTGCAAAAAACATCCTGGTCAATAATGTATTTTAAGGAAAAATCCAGATGAGAAAATGAGAGTGTTTCAGATGGAGTCAGAGTATAACTAAAGCAAAAGATGCCAGAGTCCAAAGGATTTAACTAAAGAGAATGCGACAGCTTATTTTTGGAGGTGTGGTTAAGGGGACCAACAAGGGGTGGTGAACCAGCCAATCCAGTCAGTGGAAGACTGTTGTAACCCTTTGGCCTGAAGGGACAAAAAGGAGGAAATGGTGTTGCCAAAATCCTGAGAGAGCTGGAGTAGTGGAGTGGGGCCACTCACCCGGAGCTTGGTGGTGGAGGGCTACAGCTCTTCCCAGCTCTGCTGGAGCCTCCCATTATCCAGACCTGGTCAGGAGTCATCAAAGGAGGGAGACCACATGATAGAGATCAACTTTCTGGGATCCCAAGTACAGAAGAGAAAGGCAGAGAGTGGATCTGGGTGGAGTGGGGTCAAAAAAGAGCTACACAGATAGCATATGCTACTACTGCTGCTAAGTCGCTTCAGTCGTGTCTGACTCTGTGCGACCCCAGAGATGGCAGCCCACCAGGCTCCCCCGTCCCTGGGATTCTCCAGGCAAGAATACTGGAGTGGGTTGCCATTCCCTTCCCCAATGCATGAAAGTGAAAAGTGAAAGTGAAGTCGCTCAGTTGTGTCTGACTCCTAGCGACCCCATGGACTGCAGCCTACCAGGCTCCTCCATCCGTGGGATTTTCCAGGCAAGAGTACTGGAGTGGTTGCCATTGCCTTCTCCACAGATAGCCTATAACTAGTGCTAGATTTCATGATAATGTTATCAAAGGGTTATCAAAGGGTTATTGCCCCTTACAAAATCAACCGTTTTTGTTCAGCCACTCTGTGGCGTCTGACTCTGTGACCCCACGGACTGCAGCGCTCCAAGTCTCCCTGTCCTCCCCTAACTCCCAGAGTTTGCTCATTTGCTCATTGATGTCATCCAACCATCTCATCCTCTGTTGCCCATTTTTCTTTCTGCCCTCAATCTTTCCAAGCATCAGGGTTGTCTTCAAATGGATTGTCTCTTCTCATCAGGTGGCCAAAGTATAAAAGCATCAGCTTCAGCATTAGTCCTTCCAGTGAATATTCAGGATTTATTCCTTTAGGATGGACTGGTTTGATCAATTATATACTCAGAGATGTCGGTAGAAAGGAAAGGTGCCTTGAATCAGAATGAGGGCAATCTGGGGAGATAGTGGACTCAGCATCCTTCAAAAACCACTTCTGAATATTCTGCTTGGGCATGAAACTTTTAATTGGAAGGAGGGAAGTAATCTCAGTTATTCATTGAGATAGGGAGTCAGAATCATCACCATTTCTCACCGTGTGCAGGCTTGTTTTCAGGCTATTGACTCCTTGTGATCTTCCTCTAGAAGTTATCTTGTTCAGCAGTTTGTTTGGGAGATTATTGAAAGGGAAGCTAAGAAAGAGATCTGGTTATCTGTTAATTACGTATTCATTTCTGCTTCTTTGATCTTCGGAAAGAACTAACAGGTTAGGCAGGGTATTGTGTGATTAAAAGATCTGAAAGGTGAGCTTGGACCCAAGATGAGAGTATGGGGGTGCCTGTTTTAAAGCTTAATGACAGTGTAGCTTTGTTCAAGTGACGAGAAAAGGGGCTTCTTGCTGAGGGAGGCTTCCTATAAAGAGCTGCTCACAATAATAACTGAATATGCATTAAAATATAGCTAATGAGCTTCCCTCATATTCAATTGGTAAAGAATCTGCCTCCAGTGCAGGAGACCTGGGTGACTCAGACAAGACTGAGTGACTTCACCTTAATTCTGAGAACAATTTTATGAGCTAGATATACTGTTGCCTAATTAGTAGGCAGTGCAGAACTGTACCCTTTGTGCTGCTGAGGTGCTCTGGTGACCTTCCCTTGTTGCTACACAGGCCGCTGCTATCCAGGCCTCACTGGGATGAGGCACTGGCCAAGGAGTACTTCTCACTTCTAATCTGCAAGAAGCCCTGTAATAACTGCATGGGGTCAGATGATTGATAGATTGTCATGGTGATCAATTCATAATGTATGCAAGTGTCAAATCACTATGTCTGGCCAGGCCAGGTGAAGTCACTCAGTCATGTCCGACTCTGTGACCCCGTGGACTGTAGCCCACTCGGCTCCTCCGCCCATGGGATTCTCCAGGCAAGAATACTGGAGTAGGTTGCCATTTCCTTCTCCAGGGGATCTTCCTGACCCAGGGATCAAACTGAGGTCTCCCGCATTGCAGGCAAACACTTTAACCTCTGAGCCACCAGGGAAGAGTAGTGAAAAAATTGTTAGTCATTCTATTGAGTCCAACTATTTGTGACTTCATAGACTGTAGCCTGCCTGGCTCTTCTGTCATGGAATTCTCCAGGGAAGTGGGTAGTCTGGAGTGGGTAGTCATTCCCTTCTCCAGGTGATCTTCCTAACCCAGGGACTGAACCCAGGTCTCCCTCACTGCAGGCCAACTCTACTGTCTGAGACACCAGGGGTTAGATGGTTGCTAGATTATCATGATGATCAGTTCATAATATATGCAAATGTCAAATCACTATGTAGTAAGCCTGAAACAAACATTCTATGTTAGCAGTATTTCAATTGAAAAAAAACCCTATTGCTTACCACAATGGAAAACACACACACACACAGATACACACAAACAGCCCTGCTGGGCAATTTGTTTGCAGAGTGAGTTTCCTTTGGAGTTTTCCTAGATGGGGAGTGACTTCAAGATTCAGAATAGGCTCTCTTGCGTGCATATAACATCAACAATAAATGGGATGTTTTGGCCGACTTCCGGTGCATGCACAAAGGTCCACAGAAGTGAGCTCTTTGCACAGGTACCTTCGTGTATGTGTAGGGAGAGTATGTCTGACTAATGGTGTAGTCTTTACTTCTCACTTTGGCCTTCTCATGCTTCTTTCTTCTTAATCTCTTCTTTCTTCTGTCCTGTATCCAGAGCAGCAGGAGCTCTGCGTCCAGAGTGAGGAGACATTCCTTCTTGTTAAGGGAGGAAATGATATTAAGTCTTGTCAAAATACGTGAGAACAGTAGCTATAGAGTCCTCTATGGAGGAGACCCATCCAACCCTGCAGGCCAGGGCACTTCCTGATATTTTGTGCCAATCTCTGTGACCTTGACCGATTTTCTGGGGTGACTGTCCAGCTTCCATCAGAATCACTGATCTTGCCATTGACTTTTTTTTTTTTTTGATGCATGTAGAAGCTGAAGCTATAGATGTCAAGGTTCCACATAGATGTTATCAAAACTGGGGCTAGAATCAGGGGTTCCAACTCCTCATTCAGTAGTTTTCCTCTGCCAAACTTTCTTTCCACACAGGAAACCACGGAATGGCAGTCAAGATGTCCTAGAAGGTTAGCACACTTGCTCAAGGTCATGCAATGACATTTTGGATGCCTACATTTCTTCACATTCAGAAAAAGAATAGTTTTGAATTGTGTGCTGTTCCTCTCCAGTTCCTGTGTGCTGGAGAAAAAGTGAGGAGAAACACTTTGGGATAAGGGTCTTATTGTATGGCCCTTAGATGGCAGCAGTGGACAGTTCCAGCTGGAACCTCAAGGATCTTTGGGAATCAGCAGCTCACAGCATCATGCCATGGTCCTTTTCCAAAGGATAAGACACAATCTGCCCTTTTGAAGAAGGAAACGAGCCCTTTGAGGCACCTGCTTTCAAATTGGCAAAGTGAAAGTGATTAGTATGTAAGTAGTTTATAAAGGCTTCTTTATATTTTCAGCTTCTTAGGGTGGTTCTCTTTAGAATGAACAGCAAAATTTTTCTGAGTAATTTTTGGGACTGATACTCATAAGTGAAAAGGAGTATGAGAGTTGCTTGCTTATGGTCAGCTTGACATCTATGGGAATGAGAAGCTTTAAAGGGAGGAGTTGTGTGCAGATCCAACTGCTGATTACATGGGGTGAGCTCTCTCCATAACGGCTCACCCCTCCCACTGCCTGCCCTTTGACAACTGCCACCACCATTAGTCCCTTGGGCAGAGTAGCTAATGACAGGATCAAGTGGATTACTCACATCTCTTTGGCCACTTGGGAGCAGTTTATCTGAGGATTGATCACATCTTGTCCTGAACTGTTTACCATTTGCACTCAACAGCTCGAAAATCGTCACTTGTTCAGGGTTAAGTAGTAAAGGACACTGATTTAACTTAATTTGCCACCTACTATACTTTCTAATGAGATGGTAAAGGAAGAGGGAAACAGACATTTAAGCCTCGACTATGCACCATTTACTGTGTTCTCACTTGCTCTGTTATCTCATTACAATAATGCCATTACCCCCATTTTAGAGATGAGCAAAATGGTGCTCAGAGAAGGTTACATAGCTGGAAGGTTTCAACTGAATTGATTTGAATTGCTCTACTTGACTCCAGAGGACTAGTTTCCTTTTATTCTGTGCCATCTGCCGCAAAAGAACAGTTGCTGGTTTGTTTGTTTCTAGCTATGCAAGGGCAGTATTAATTGCAGTGTGATATAAAGAATATGTATGTGTGTTTTTTAAAAAAGTCAGTGTATCCCAACAACTCACAGAAAAGGTAGGATTAGGACTCAGAAAATTATCATCCTCATGGGTTGTGGCACAGTCCACTGCCATCGTTTTACAGCCAATAGCATATTACTCATCTTCTCGTGCACCCAAATGTACTCACCCATAGAACAGGGATGAGACTGCACCAGCTTGGGAATGTTGTGCAGATAAAGTGATTAATAATAGAAAAGCACTTTGAAAAGAGAAAGTATTCTGCTGATGCTGTGCTCTGCTGGTCTAGGACAAATTATTTTGAGATCTCTCTTAGTCTTAAGATGTTTAAATTAGATGAGGGGTTGACATAGTATTTTTCACTGTTTCTGTTAATGTGCACTGTTCTGAAGAAGGGCACAGAACAAACATTTTGATAAAATATAATTGCCAATTGGTAGAATGAGATTTTCTAATTCAACTAATTAAAGATGACAGAAAGTGCTATGAATTTTTTCACACAAAGACCTGTCATATGGGAGGACATAAACCATCAAAACTGGTAAGAGAAGATTATTTAAAAATAGAAGAAAGTAAAATTAATGGAATGTACTCCGGTTTGGTACCAGTTTTATGTTAAGTACCCTGTTTCCCAAGTAGACCACCCTCTTCAAATTGAGCTCAAAGTGAAAGTGAAGTTGCTCAGTCGTGTCCGACTCTTTGCAACCCCATGGACTGTAGCCTAACCAGGCTTCTCAGTCCATGGAATTTTCCAGGCAAGAGTACTACAGTGGGTTGCCATTCACTTCTCCAGGGGATCTTCCCGACCCAGGGATTGAATCCAGGTCTCCTGCATTGTAGGCAGACGCTTTACCCTCTAAGCCACCAAGGAAGCCCAAGTTGAGCTCATGGACACAGTTTTGTCCCTTTTGGAGGTTGTTTCATATTTGATCTTCTTCACCTTCCTGGAATATTGAAAATAAAATAGTTCCATATAGTTGAACCTTTAATTTTTAAATAAAAATCCCAAACTATGTGCAATCAAAGAAGTTAGCCTTGAATACAGATTATATTTCATGAATCTTTATAGTTCTTTTTGAAGGGAGCTTTTAGAATAAATAAAACTTGTACACCTCATCTTTATAGTTCCCTGAGTCTAGGGGTCTTTAACACTGAGCAGTCCATTCACTATCAGTTGGTTTGTTTAAGGCAAGAAATAGAATTTCTTTAATTTTCCCCCTTCAAATAGGGCTGAAATTTTTATATCTTTTAAGGTAAGATGACTTCCCTGGAGTGACTTCTCTTTTAGTATGACTAAAGTTATCTGATGCCAAATCTTGATTTGTAAGAAGAGTGGCTCAAGCTATGTACCTTTAAGGCTTGATTAAGTATGGGAGAATATCTGGCCTGGTTTTATGAGCCACATTTTTGTAGCTGAGAGTAACAGATTGTTGGGTTTGGTTGTATTTACTTGTTGAACAGAATTTTTTTTGAACATATGCTATTTGTGTTGGGAGATGGGATCTAATGTGGAAGGATGTTAAGGTAAACTTTTGAAGGCCTCTTTAAATTACACTTCTCACCTCTCTAAAAATGGCCATTTAAGAGTTCAGAGTTAAAACATGGAAATAATTTTTCCCAAATCCTCCATTTGCTGTTGTCATGAACTTAATGCCCCTTACATCAAATTGGGAAACTTAAGAAACAACATCCCTCTTTTTATATATATATGTGTGTGTGTGTGTATGTATGTGTGTGTGTATAAAACACATTTTTCAATTCATTATATGTTTTGTTGTTATTCAGTTGCTAAGTCACGTCTGACTCTTTATGACCCCATGGACTGCAGCACACCAGGCTCGCTTGTTAGTCATTATGTTCCAGAGTTTGCTCAGATTCATGTCCATTGAGTCGGTGATTCTACCCAACCATCTCATTCTCTGCCACCCCCTTCTCCTCTTGCCTCAGTCTTTCTAAGAATCGGGGTCTTTTCCAATGAATGGGCTTTTAGAATCAGGTGGCCAAAGTATTGGAACTTCCACTTCAGCATCAGTCCTTCCAATAAATATTCAAAGTTGATATCCTTTAGGGCTGATTGACGGGTTTGATCTCCTTGTAGTCCAAGGGACTCTTAAGAGTCTTCTTTCCAGCACCACAATTCAAAAGCATCAATTCTTCATTGCTCAGTGTTATTTATGGTCCAACTTTCACATCCATACATGACTAATGGCAAAACCATAGCTTTGACTATATGGACCTTTGTCAGCAAAGTGATATCTCTGTTTTTTGATATGCTCTCTAGGTTTGTCATAGCTTCTCTTCCAAGGATTGGCACGCATCTTTTAATTTCATAGCTGCAGTGATTTTGAAGCCCAAGAAGATAAAATCTGTCATTTCTTCCACTTTTTCCCCTTTTATTTGCCATGAAGTTATGGGATTGGATGCCATGGTCTTAGTTTTTGAATGCTGACTTTTAAGCCAGCTTTTTTACTCTCCTCTTTCACCCTCATTAAGAGGCTCTTTAAGTCCTCTTCACTTTCTGCCATTAATGTGGTATCATCTGCATATCTGAGGTTGTTGATATTTCTCCTGGCAGTCGGATTCCACCTTGTGGGTCATTTATCCTGGCATTTCACATGATATATTCTGCATATAAGTTAAGTAAGCAGGGTGACAACATATAGCCTGGTTCCCAATTTTGACCAGTCCGTTGTTCCATGCCTGGTTCTAACTGTTGCCTCTTGACCCACATACAGATTTCTCAGGAGACAGATAAGGTGGTCTGGTACTCTCATCTCTTTAGGAATTTTCCACAGTTCATTAGATATACTATATAATAAGTATACTCAGATGGTAAAGAACCTGCCTGCAATGCAGGAGACCTGGATTCAATCCCTGTGTAGAGAAGATCTGCAAGAGGAGGGCATGGCAATCCACTCCACTATTCTTGCCTGGAGAATTCCATGGACAGAGAAGTCTGGCAGATTATGATCCATGGGGTCACGAAGAGTCTGAGTGACTAACACTTATACAGAGAGACAAATTTATACTTCTAGATACTCGACAGGCTATTAAACATTTTTGTTAAAGAAAGGTCTATATGATCTATACCCACAGAAGATGGATTTACATTCTACTTAAAAGAGCTATAAATACCTAAAGGGCAATTTTCCTTAATCAGTTCATTGATTTTCCAGCTTTAATTAAGATAATTTAAAAACTTGTTCACTGGAGCAGCACAGTCTCCTCTGTATTTCTGGTTGGCGTCTATTGTCATCCTTCTGAAATTCATTTATTAAAGTAACATGTTCATGCTCTGAGGTCCTGGAATGAAATCCTTTCTCTGAGTAGCTCTTTGAAACTTGATAGATTAAATTGCCTTTTAATGCTATTATCTACTTATATCTCAATAAGAATTGCCTTGAAAGATTTTGCAAAATACCTTCTAAAATGGTATATTTGCTACTTTTTAGCATAGTTTTGAGTTGGTAATGAATTAAAAATAAAAACTTCCTGGGACTTGGGCAGAAACATTAAAAATTTTTAAAAAATACACCCTTCCTTCAAAATAGTGATTGTATTTCTATGAATTCATTCTAAGTGAAAGTTGCTCAGTCGTATCCAACTCTTTGCGACTCCATGGACTATACAGTCTATGGAATTTTCCAGGCCAGAATACTGGAGTGTGTAGCTGTTCCCTTCTCCAGGGGATCTTCCCAACCCAGGGATCAAACTCAGGTCTCCTGTGTTGCAGGCGGAGTCTTTACTAGCTGAGCCATAAGGGAAGCCCATGAATTCATTCTAAGGAATAAAACAAAGTTAGTCTAGGTTCCCAACTAACACAATTGACTATATGGTATTCTACTGTAATAGGTTTATAACGCTTTTCACACAAATAATACATAAAAAAATCAATCACAAGAAATAAAGCTTTCTTAATCTTACAGTACAGTACCTTGAACAGTACAGTAGTACAGTACAACCGCTGGCATACCGGGGCTGGCACAGGTGAGCAGGCAAGAACAGTTACTGTCTAGAGGAGGAAGAAGTGAGAGGTGGCAGAGCTGAAGGACTGTCAGCAATAGAAGACAGACGGCAAGCTGCAGTTTTGCTCGTGCCTGACACTTTAGGGATGCTCATTTGCATCTTTGAGAGTTCACAACTTGAAGGTTCATGCATAGGGGACTTATTGTAATGTAAGTCTCAAGTCAGAGATATAAGTTTCTACTTTTAGAAGCTTAAAAGAGAGAAAAAGAGCTAATGTTTAATTTACCAAAGCAAGCATTAAAGGGTGATAATAAAAATTGAAAATGAAATTGAGAACAGTAGAGTAGAAGAGATCAATGAAACCAAAGATCGATTCTTTAAAAAGATCAATAAAACTGATAAGCCTCTAGCCACCCTGACCAAGAAAATAGAAGACAAAGTACCAATATCAGGAATAGAAAAGGAGACATTGCAATAGACCCTTGAGACTTTAAACAAATAATAAGGCAATACTACAGGTTTATGCACATTTAGATGAAAATGGACAAATTCTTAGAAAGACCTAAACTAACAAAGCTTACAGAAGAAGAAACAGAAAATGTGAGTTGTCTTATATATATTAAATAAATTGAATTCATAGTCAAAAACCTTCTAGGCCCAGATGACTTCACTAGTGAAATCCACCAAGAAATTAAGGACTAATAATACCAGTCCTATACAATCTATCCAAGAAGACAGAGGAGGAAGGAACACTTCTCAGTTCATTTTATAATTCCAGCATCATCCTAACACCATAACCAAAGACATTAAAAGAAATCTACAGGGACTTCCCTGGTGGGCCAGTGGTCAAGACTGTGTGTTCCCAGTGCAGGGGGCCCAGGTTCGATCCCTGGTTAGGGGATTAGATCCTACATGCTGCAGCTAAGACCAAGTGCCCCCAAATAAATACATAATATTTTAAAAAAGAAAAAACTACAAACCAACATCATTAATTATCGTTATCGTTCAGTTGCTAAGTCGTGTCTGACTTTTTGTTATCCCATGAACTGCAGCATGCCAGGCTTCCCTGTCGTTAGAGAAACATAAATTATTACAACAATGCCAACAGACTATATAACCTAGATGTAATAACTAGATTCCCAGAAACATTCAACCTAACAAAATGAAATTAAGAAGAAATAGAAAGCCTGAATGATAAATGAGGAGATTGAATCAATAATCCAAAACCTGCCAACATGGAAAGCTCAAGAACACATGGCTTCATGAATGAATTCTACCATTCATTTAAAGAAGAATTAATACCAATTCTTAAACTTTTCCAAAACACAGGAGAAGGAATCCTTCCAAACTTATTTTGTGAGGCCAGCACTACTCTCATATCAAAGCCAGACAAAGACATAAGAAAACTAGAGGCCAGTATCCTTGATGAACATAAATGCAAAAATACTCAAAATGCTGGCAAGACAAATTCAGTGACACATGAAAATTATTTACTGTGACCAAATGGTATTTATTCCTGGGATGTGAATTTGTTTACAATATGCAAATCAATTAGTATGACCATATTAATAGAGCAAAAGAAAAACTCATACGATAGTCTCACAGATACAGAAGAATGATTTGACAAAATGCTTTTTGTTTATCCAGTTATGATAAATTTTCTCAACAATACAGTAATAGCATGAACATATTTCAATATCTAATAAATGCCATATTTCAAAAGCTAACAGCTAACATAATTGGAGAAAAAATGTTTTCCTTCTAAAATTCTGTACGAGGCAAGGATTCCCACTCTTGTTGCTTCTATTTAACATAGTACTAATGTCCTAGCCAGAGCAACTAGACAAGAAAAGGAAACAAAAGGCATCTAAATCAAAAAGGAAGAAGTAAAAATTATTTCTCTTTGCAGGTAACATTATTATATAAATGGAAAACTTTAAAGACTTAATAAAAACGAAAGCATGTTAGAACTTTTAAATGAATTGAGTAAATTTTCAGGGTGTGAAAACATACAAAAACCATTCATTCTATACATATACAACAAACTATCTGAAGAAAAATTAAGAAAACAATCCTACTTGCAATAGCAACAAAAAGAATAAAATACTTAGGAATAAGCTTAACCAATAAGCTGAAAATTATGAAACATTAATGAAAAAATTAAAGAAGTTGCAGATAAATGGAAACACTTTCCATCTTCAGGAGTTCTAAGGGTTTATGTTGTTAAAATATCCATACTGCCCAAAGCCATCTGCAGATTCATTGTTCAGTTCAGTTGCTCAGTCGTGTCTGACTCTTTTCGACTCCATGGACTGCAGCATGCCAGGCTTCCCTATTATGAAACATTAATGAAAAAATTAAAGAAGTTGCAGATAAATGGAAACACTTTCCATCTTCAGGAGTTCTAAGGGTTTATGTTGTTAAAATATCCATACTGCCCAAAGCCATCTGCAGATTCATTGTTCAGTTCAGTTGCTCAGTCGTGTCTGACTCTTTTCGACTCCATGGACTGCAGCATGCCAGGCTTCCCTATCCATCACCAACTCCTGGAACTTACTCAAACTCATGTCCATTGAGTTGGTGATGCCATCCAACCATCTCATCCTCTCTCATCCCCTTCTCCATCCACATTCAATCTTTCCCAGCATCAGGGTCTTTTCTAATGAGTCAGTCCTTCACATCAGGTGCCCAAAGTATTGGAGTTTCAGCTTCAGCACCAGTCTTTCCAATGAATACTTAGGACTGATTTCCTTCAAGATTGACTTATTGGATCTCCTTGCAGTTCAAGGGACTCTCAAGAGTCTCCTCCAACACCACAGTTCAAAAGCATCAATTCTTCAGTGCTCAGCTTTCTTTATAGTTGAACTCTCACATCTGTACATGACTACTGGAAAAACCATAGCTTTGACTAGACAAACCTTTGTTGGCAAAGTAATGTCTCTGCTTTTTAATATGCTGTCTAGGTTGGTCATAGTTTTTCTTCCGAGGAGCAAGTGTCTTTTAATTTCATGGCTGCAGTCACCATCTGCAGTGATTTTGGAGCCCATGAAAATAAAGTCTCTCACTGTTTTTATCGTTTCCCCATCTATTAGATTCATTGTAATTCCTATCAAAATTCCAATGGCATCTTTCACAGAAATACAAAAAACAATTCTAAAACTTGTATTAAGCCACAAAAGTTCACAAATGGCCAAGGCAGTTTTGAACAAGAATACACTTTGAGGCATCATGCTTTCTGATTTCAAACTTCTTCACAAATCTACAGTTAATACCATATTGTGCTGACATAAAAACAGATACATAGACCAGTGAATAGAATAGAGAGCCCAGAAATAAACCATATTTATATAATCAGCAATCAGTACTTCACAAGGGAACCAAGTATACTAAATGGGGAAAGAATAGTCTCTCCCATAAATGATGTTGGGAAAACTGGGTATTCACATGCGAAAGAATGAATTTGAACCCCTGTCTTACACAACTCACAAAAATTAATTCAAAATTACTTAAATAGAGCTAAACCTTAAAACTCTCTTAGAAGAAAGCATAGAGAAAAAGTTGCTTGATATTGGTCTTGGTGATTTTTTTTGCATATGACACCTAAAACAGCAAAAGCAAAATCAACAGTTGCAGCTACATCAAACTAAAGTCAACTGCACAGCAAAAGAAACAGTCAATGAAATGGCAGCCTATGGAGTGGGTGAAACGTATGCAAACTGTATATCTAATGAGGCTGTGCCTGTGAAATTGCTCAGTCATGTCCAACTCTTTGCAACCCCGTGGACTGCAGCCTGTTAGGTTCCTCTGTCCATGGGATTCTCCAGGCAGGAATACTGGAGTGGGTAGCTGTTCCCTTCTCCAGGGGATCTTCCTGACCCAGGAATCAAGCCCAGGTCTCCCACATTGCAGGCCGATTCTTCACCATCTGAGCCACCAGGGTAGCCCATATCTAATGAGGTGTTATGTCCAAAGTATGTGAGGGAATTCATACAGCTTAATAGCAAGAAGACAATGCAATTTAAAAATGGGCAAAGATTATAGATTGGAAGACTCAGTAATGTGAAAGATGTCAGTTCTTCCAAAACTGATTGATTAAATTCTAGGAATTCCCTGTTAAACTCTCAACATTATTTTCAGTATTTCCAAATGAGAACAAAGTAAAATGTCTATTAACACTGGAATGGATAATTAACTGTGGTGTACTCATACAAAGGAATACTATTCTGTGATAACAATGAATACAGCTTCACAAAAAGCTTTTGAATCTCACAAACATTACATAGAATGAAAGAAGCAAGGCGTGTTAAAATTGTTATATGATCACATGTATATGGAGTTCAAAAAACAAAATGAGGCAAAACTAAGGTAGAATTTGGAGATGTGTACTTAGGTCACCAAACTATGGAGAAAACCAAGGATACGGGTTCTACATGGAGGGAGAAGACCATGTTTGGGAGAGATCATGAGGAGGGCTTTTCAGGTGCTCCCAGTGTTCTGTTTCTTGACCAAGGGAGCAATTACATGGTGCTCATTTTGTTATAAATTATCATTTTACATCCTTACTTTGTATACTACTTTTCTAAATCTATGTCACATTCTACAATTTAAAAAAAGATTAAAAATGAAGGAGTTGAACTGTATTAAATTTTTTTCTTTCTTAAGTTTGACTCTGGGTTTAAGCATCAAAACTACATCAGATTTTAAGTTCTTCAAAAAGAACGTATATCTGGTCCACCCTAAGATCCCAACTGGAAGTCTGAGTGGGCAGAGAAGCTTCACATACTGAGAAAAAGTGCTGAGGGGCAAACAATATTGTTGGGAAACACTCCTCTTACATAAACTTGGTCTTAATGACCAATTCATTTGTACGTTCAGCTCTTTGCAGAGAAGCATACCTACTTTATTTTAAATAGAGTTGAATGCAAAAAGAAAAGCCTCCATTTATTTCCCTTGAAGGGAGAGTCAAAATCCGTTCTCATATTCGTTGTTGAAAAATTTTTAACAAAAGGGTCTTTGGAATAATGAAACAAATAGTATGTTCTAATTTTTGCTGTGTTCGAATTACTCTAATATGTAGTTATCAAAATTGTGTGACACAGTTTTGTAGATGATAAGTCTTTCTGGAAGTATTTATCTCAAAGATTTGTTTGCATTTCCTGGGACTTCCTAGAACACTGGCTCCACCTGGAGGTAGAGATTTACACACGAATAATATGAAAACTTACGCGAAGAGTTGACTCCTTGGAAAAGACTCTGATGCTGGGAGGGATTGGAGGCAGGAGGAGAAGGGGACAACAGAGGATGAGATGGCTGGATGGCATCACTGACTCGATGGACATGAGTCTGAGTGAACTCCGGGAGTTGGTGATGGACAGGGAGGCCTGGCGTGCTGCGATTCATGGGGTCGCAAAGAGTCGGACATGACTGACCGACTGAACTGAACTAAATATGAAAAATGAGTAACTGTAGTCTGCTGCTGCTGCTGCTAAGTCACTTCAGTCGTGTCCGACTCTGTGCAACCCCATAGACGGCAGCCCATCAGGCTCCGCTGTCCCTGGGATTCTCCAGCCAAGAACACTGGAGTGGGTTGCCATTTCCTTCTCCAGTGCATGAAAGTGAAAAGTGAAAGTGAAGTCGCTCAGTTGTGTCCGAGTCTTCTCAACCTCATGGACAGCAGCCTACCAGGCTCCTCCATCCATGGGATTTTCCAGGCAGGAGTTCTGGAGTGGGTTGCCATTGCCTTCTCCATATATAGCACAGTGGGTGGCAATTTGATATTGAGACTAGAGGGCTGGATGACAGCTACTAAGTGAAACTAAATTGGCTTTCCATGTATGATCTGCTCCTTAGAAATTCTTCCATGTTGGAACTTTATTAATCTGGGACCTTTGATTGAGAATAAGAAAACCTTATTGATAGAGAATTCCAAATGTTGTTCAGTGAAACTTTTCTGGAAGAGGAAGTGGACAAAATTTATTCTTGGCCACCATGATATCACCTCAACCCACTTTTCCTTTCTTACTTCCCTTTCCACCACTTTGCATGTTTTACTTTTTCTGTTAGACTATACTCTTCATAGTTTCCTGATACTCACCATAGTGTTCCACATAGTTCACTCTAGATTACTCTTTTATCCAACCATCTTATTTTTATTTTCTAAAATATTTTCTAGGTTTATTGAGATGCAGTTGACATATAACTATAAATTTAAAGTGTACTCATGATAATTTGATGTATATGTATATTGTGAAATGATTACCACAATTAATTTGATTAACATATCCATCACCTTGTATAGGTACCCTCCTTTCTCATGGTAAGAGTATTTAAGGTGAACTCTCCTAGCAGCTTTCAAGTACACAATACTGTATATTCTTTTTTTTCCTTCTTTTTATTCTTTGAATGTTTTAAATGAAATATGATATACATATACACTAAAAACCATATATCAATGCATGAATTTTTACAAAATGTAATTATTCATATATTTTTATGAATAATTACCACACATTTCCCAGCAAGTGAGAAGCCTCCCTATGCCTCTTCTAGTCAATACAGATTTCTTAAACTAATCATTATTTAGACTTCTTTCCCTATAGATTAGGTTTTCCTGCTTTTATTTTTTTTTAATACTTTATTCTATGTTACAATACTGCATTGGTTTTGCCATACATTGACGTGAATCAGCCACAGGTGTACATGATCTCCCAATGCCAAAGCCCCCTCCCACCTCCCACCCAATATCATCTCTCTGAATCATCCCGTGCACCAGCCCCAAGCATCCTGTGTCCTGTAACACAATACTGTACTAAAATCACCATACTGTACATTAGATCTCTAGAACTCATTCATCCTGCATAACTGATTTTATACACTTTGATATCTGCCCATTTTCATCTTCCCGTAATTCCTGGAAACCACCACTCTACTCTCCACCCTATTCTACTCTGTGAAATCAGAAAGTACAAGGCCTCCAGATTTGTCTTTGCTCAGATGCTTCAGTTATTCTGGATCTTTCATGGCTTCATACAAATATTAAGATTGTTTTTCCTATTTCTGTGAAAAATGCCATAGGAATTTTGATAGGGATTGCAATGAATCTGTAGATGACTTTGATTAGTATAGATATTTTTCAAATATTAACTTTTTTGATCCACATCTTCTTACTTATTTGTGTCTTATTTTCTTTCATCAACATCTTATAGTTTTCGGTATACATATCTTTTACCTTCTAGGTTAAATTTATTCCTAAGTATTGTTTTGATGCTATATAATGGAATTAATTCTTTTTTAGATGGTTGAGTGTTGATATACAGAAATGCCACTGATTTTGTGGGTTGATTTTGTTTTCTGCAACTTACTGAATTTGTTGATTAGTTCTAACAGACTTTTTTAAAAAAATAGAATTTAAGTTAAAGTTACACAAAATCATAAGATTTTCAAAACTCTGCAAAGAACGACAATATTTACTTCTCCCATCTTCTTTATCTGACCAAATTCTACCATATCCTTCAAGACTAATCTTCCATATGGCCTGTCATTTCTTAGCACTGATCATCTCATAAAGAATCTGTCACATTGAGCATTTTTCTCCCCTTTAATTGTAACTCCTTAAGGAAAGGGACCTGTTCTCTGAACTTTTGCACAGCCCCCTAACAGAGCCAAACTGAATGTCTTTATCATGGCAGGCACTAGATAAATATTAGTTGGTTGTTGAGTTGCTAAGTCGTGTTTGACTCTTTGCAACCCATGGAGTACAGCATGCCGGGCTCCCCTGTCCTTCACTATTTTCTGGAATGCTCTCAGATTCACATGCATTGAGTCAGAATGCCGTCTAACCATCTTATCCTCTGCCACCCCCATTTCCTTTTGCTTTCTACCTTTCCCAGCATGGGGGCCCTTTCCAATGAGTCAGCTCTTCGCATCAGGTGGCCAAAGTATTGGAGCTTCAGCATCAGTTCTTCCTTTGATTTTCCTGATCACAGGTTTAATTTCCTTTTGGATTGACTGGTTTGATGTCCTTGCAGTTCAAGAAACTCTCAAGAGTCTTCTGCAGTGGCACAATTTGAAAGCATGTACTCTTGGCACTCAACTTTCTGTATGGTCCAACTCTCACATCCATACATGACTATTGGAAAAACCATAGCTTGATTAATATGGGCCTTTGTCAGCAAAGTGATGTCTCTGCTTTTTACTACACTGTCTAGGTTTGTCATAGCTTTCCTTCCAAAGAGCAAGCACCTTTTAATTTCATGGCTGTAGTCACCATCCGAAGTGATTTTGGAGCCCAGGAAAATAAAATCTGACGTTACTTCTACTTTTTTCCTTTCTGTTTGCCATGAAGTGAAGGGACTGGATGCCATGATCTTGGTTTTTTGATGCTGAGTTTTAAACCAACTTTTTCCTCTTCTCTTTCACCGTCAACAAGAGGCTCTTTAGTTCCTCTTCACTTTCTGCCATTGGAGTGGTATAATCTGCATATCTGAGGTTGTTGATATTTTTCCCGGCAATCTTATTCCAGATTGTGATTCACCTAGCCCAGCATTTCTCATGATGTACTTGTATAGAAGTTAAATAAGCAGAGTGACATATACAGGCTTCCCTGGTGACTCAGACAGTAAAGAATCTGCCTGTAATGCAAGAGACTTGGGTTTGATACCTGGGTCAGGAAGATCCCTTGGAGAAGGGAATAGCTACCCACTCCAGTATTCTTGTCTGGAGAATTCCATGGACAGTGGAGCCTAGGGGGCTACAGTCCACTGAGACTTTACATGTCTGCAAAGAGTCAGACATGATACAGCCTTGTTGTACTCCTTTCCCAGTTTTGAACCAGTCCATTGTTCCACGTCTGGTTCTGTTTCTTGTTGACCTGCATACAAGTTTCTCTGGAGATAGGTAAGGTGGTCTGTTATTCCCATATCCTTAAGAATTTTCCACAGTTTGTTGTGATTCATACAGTTAACTCTTTAGTGTAGTCAATAGGGCAGAAGTAGATGTTTTTCTGGAATTCCCTTGCTTTCTCTCTGATCCAACAAATTTTAGCAATATGATCTCTGGTTCCTCTGCCTTTTCTAAAGCCAGCTTGTACATCTGGAAGTTCTTGGTTCATGTACTGCTGAAGGATTTTGAACATAACCTTGCTAGCATGTGAGACGAGTACAATTGTATGGTAGTTTGAACATTCTTTTGTATTGCCCTTCTTTTGGATTGGAATGGAACTGACCTTTTCCAGACCTGTGGCCACTGCTGAGTTTTCCAAACTTGCTGGCACATTGAGTGCAGCAGTTTAATGGCATTACCTTTTAGGATGTGAAATAGCTCAGTTGGAATTCCATCACCTCCATTAGCTTTGTTCATAGTAATGTTTCCTAAGGCTTACTTGACTTTTACTCCAGGATGTCTGGTTCTAGGTGAGTGACCACACCATCATGGTTATCTGGGTCATGAAGCTCTTTTTTATTTAGTTCTTCTGTGTATTCTTGCCACCTTCGTAATATCTTCTGCTTCCGTTAGGTTATACTGTTTCTGTCTTTATTGTGCCCATCCTTGCATGAAATGTTCCCTTGGTATCTCCAGTTTTCTAGTATTTCCCATTCTATTGTTTTCCTCTATTTCTTTGCATTGTTCACTTAAGAATGCTTTCTTATCTCTCCTTGCTGTTCTCTGGAAGTCTGCATTCAGCTGGGTGTATCTTTTCCTTTCATCCTTGCCTTTTGCTTCTCTGCTTTTT
>SJYC01002255.1:0-29882 GCA_006408675.1 Madoqua kirkii
GTTCTCTGAAGTCTGCATTCAGCTGGGTGTATCTTTTCCTTTCATCCTTGCCTTTTGCTTCTCTGCTTTTTCAGCTATTCGTAAAGCCTCCTCAGACAACCACTGTACCTTCTTGCATTCATTTTTCTTTGAGATGGTTTTGGTCACTGACTTCTGTACAATGTTATAAACTTCCATCCAAAGTTGTTCAGGCATTTTTTCTACCAGGTCTAGTCCCTTGAATCTATTTGTTACCTCCACTGTATAATAATAAGGGATGGGATTTAGGTCATACCTGAATGGCCTAAAGTTAAAATTGTAATGCCGTATGAGTGAAAATTATCATTGTGCTACAAGATAATTAAGCATAAATGGTCAGTAGTTAACATAAATGACTGCAATTAGTGTTAAATGTGTATATCCAACTTAAGTTTCAGTTTTTCTGTTGATTATTCATACTCTAGTATTATAGTTAGCACCCGTGTTCTTAATTTTCTCAAGGAGCATGTCCATCTTTATATGTGCCCTGATACCAGTTCAGTATCTGACTCTATATAACATGTATAAAATCCTTTACTACCCGTGAACTCCCACCCTTGGCTGCAGCCTGCAGTTCCCTTTGACCTTCAATATGTAAAAAGTTAAGTATCAGTTATCAGTTCATCACAGTTAGAGTATTTGATCTGCTAACTTTAGCATGTAGGCTTTCTGTCCCCAGTTCAGGAAGTTATCCAAAAGCTGGCATGGCAGAAACTGGGTATGAAGTTTCATCTTCTCTTGCCCTTCCTTTTTCATTCTTTTTTTATCCAACATGTATTGATTACTTACTACAAGCCAAATATTATGCTGTGCCCTCATTTATGTCAATAAATGTCTTTGTTCATCTGTGGGTCACAGTCAAGAGGACAAAGTAATGAAAATAATCCCCCCAGAAGTGCCAAGTTGTCTCCACTCTCTTATTTCCTATTCTGCTCTTAATTTCTTCCAGCTGGATTTCTGTCTCTACATCACTATAGAAACTGCTCTTTTTTTTTATTATCTGTCTCTCCCTGTGGGCACATATTAATTATGTGTCCATTGTAAGAACATGGACTTGACCTTATTTGCTACAGTATCACTAGCATCTAGCACACAGTAGGTGCTCTATAGTTATTGCCCAATTAATAACTTACAGTTAATGTTTATGCAGAGTGTTAGGGCTATTGGTAGAAAGGATCAACTAACTCATTCCAAGAGACACTGACTGGGCCAAATGGCAATATTTTATTCCAGGCTTAAAAGTTGAGGCAGAGAAGGAGTTTAAGGTTAGTGAGAGAAAATGCTAAAGGATATTCTAGAAAGAGAAAGTAGAGAGTGCAAAGATGCGGTATGGAGGGAGTGTAGCTTGTTAGAGAAATGTAATTATTCCTTCTGGGCAAGTATGAAATGATTAGAATGCTTGAGAAATTCGAACTGTATCTTTTAAGCATTGAAAGGTCTTAAGCAAAGGAATAATATACTCAATTTTTATTTTGCAAAGATATTTCTGGAAACGTTATAGGAAGTGGCCTGGGGAGCCGGGATGGGGAGGTGAGATCAGATACAGGGAGCTCTTTGTTGGTGGTGTACTTTTGTCGTTTTAATAATGACTTCATTCCTGAAAGTATGTGGCCTTTCAGATGACTTAATACTCTATCAGGAGACACTTGCTGTTCTCCAGGTAAGATGTAGACCTGAAGGAATCTTGTGGTGGTGGACTGGTAGAAGATACTTCAAAAGAAAGCAGAAAGTAGAATCGGCTAGGTAGGTGGAGGGGATTGGGGATAAGAGGGAGAGAGAGAGGGGTTGATGGTGTAGAAGTTTCTAATTTGATGAGAGGATGATGTTGTGAACTGGGGTCAAGACTTTGGGGAGTGAGAGGAGATAAACACATTTTCAAAAATGTTGAATTTGAAACAATATTCAGATGGAGAAAGGCATGTTTTCTTTTCATATCTGTTATTTAGTTTTTACTTTGGCTACACAGTAACTTTGGTTACTGTGTAATCAAAAGAACTTTGGTATTATCTCAATTTCTCTGTGTACAGTTACTTTGGTACTAAATATTATTTTGCCTTGGCACTATTTTAATCAGCTTTTTCTTCTTGTCTATTAGATTTGAGAACAAAAATTTTAATTAATTTACAATGGTAAAAAATGGACCCTTTTAAATAACTTAAAACATATCTTGAATTTCCAAGTATTTGTTACTTGAAGACCACAAAAAGATGAACAAATGAATAGGAAAACCAGGTTGTAGTTAGATAGCATACTATGTTATATCTAGGGGGAATCTTGCCCACCTTACCATCTAAATATGGTTGCTCAGATTAAGAGGTGATACCAATTTCATTATAAAGAAAGCACACCTTGGAAATGCAGTCATCATTAAGGGCTGGTCATCTTTAAGGGCTTTTTCAATAGAAACTATAAACATATACATGATTATATTCTGTTATTATCCCTGTCTGAGTAAGCAATATAAACAACCCATAATCTCATCAAAATAACCCATTGTACCCTATAATTTATAAAGCTGTCTCATGGTGATGCCACAGTTAAAGATAATATCCATTCTGCAATACAACAATTTGTGTTGTTTTTCCAAGGTCTTAATATGATGCTCTTAGCTGCAATCAAACCTAATTTATTCAAGATTTTGCTTGCAAAGTGTCCTACATAGTAGTTAGGAACAGAAAATGAATCAATTCCTCCCTCCTGTTTATCTCTCAATCACTCTTATAATCTCTCTGTCTCCCTTTCACTGAATTTTTTCTGTCTCTTTCCTTTTTTAATAACCCTCCTTCAAATTTCTGAATATTTTTGAAATATCAGTGAATGGACTCTACTCCAGACCAATGAACTCAGGATGTCTGAGAATAGTATCTATTAGAATTTTCTAAATATTCCTCAGTTTCCTTGAATTGAGAACCATCTCTCTCTAGGAGTAAGTCCATATGAATGATTCCATGGACTTGCATTGTGGCAGTTCATCTCCTATCTTTGAAATTTTCATCTGAATGTAGAGTTGTTTCAGTTCAGTTCAGTTGCTCGGTTGTGTCCAACTCTTTATGACCCCATGGACTGCAGCACGCCAGGCCTCCCTGTCCATCACCAACTCCCGGAATTTACTCAAACTCATGTCCGTTAAGTCAGTGATGCCACCCAACCATCTCATCCTCTGTCAATTTCCTTCTCCTCCCACCTTCAATCTTTCCCAGCACCAGGGTCTTTTCAGATGAGTCAGTTCTTTGCATCAGGTGGCCAAAGTATTGAAAAAAACAATTTTTTTTCTCAAATTAGGATAATCTTGCTTATGTTATTCAGAAATTACATTTCAGTACATTATTGATTTTTTTTTTATTTTTACAAGTAAAGCTTCTGTCACTAATAGCTGATTAATTCATAGTGACTAAAAGAACAATAAGGAAAATAACCCACAAGGTGTTGAAAATTAGCACCTGTCTATGTGTGTTTCTCTCAGGAGGGTATCCTTTTTGGCTGGAGAAACAAGGGATGTAGGCAATAGTGGGAGAGAAGCTAATTAGCTGATACTAGAAAGGGAAAGGGTTGATTGAACAACATACAGACCCTAGAGCAGGAACAAAGGATACCTAACTTGAAATTCAGAAGAGTTCATTGTGCTCTAGAAAATGAGAGAGGTGTTCAAAGTAAAGAATATAGAAAATGTTCATAAAATATTTGTTGTTTGCACAAATTGTTTTGTAAAAATGTTTGTACAAATTGTTGCAACATAATTCTAGAATAGGACAAAGAACTCCTTTGTTCAAAGAGTAACTATTTCATGGGGACCTAGTGGGTTATTTCAAATTTTATATGCAAGCCATATCTAAATAGAGTCAGTTAAAGCAAAAAAAAAAAAAACCAAACACTTTTTTTCCTTTAAAAAAATTTTATTTTTTAATTATTTTTTTTTATTTTACAATTCTGTGTTGGTTTTGCCATACATTGACATGAATCCACCACAGATGTACATGAGTTCCCAACCTTGAACCCCTCCCCCCAACTCCCTCCCCATATCATCTCTCTGGTCATCCCAGTGCACCAGCCCCAAGCATACTGTGTCCTGTATCAAACCTAGGCTAGCGATTCGTTTCTTACATGATAGTATACATGTTTCAATGCCATTCTCCCAAATCATCCCACCCTCTCCCTTTCCCTCAGAGTCCAAAAGTCTGTTCTTTACATCTGTGTCTCTTTTGCTGTCTTGCATACAGGGTTGTCATTACCATCTTTCTAAATTCCATATATATGTGTTAGTATACTGTATTGGTGTTTTTCTTTCTGGCTTACTTCACTCTGTATAATTGGCTCCAGTGTCATCCACCTCATTAAAACTTTTAAAATTCCAACTGAAATACTATCTTTGGCATTGCTGCCATATGTGGTTTTGAGGTTTTTTCTACTATTCTGATTTATGATGTGGATTTTTAACCAGTGAAACCTTGTATGAGTCTTCTAGAGTTGCTCGCAATGATTGGATGGCATGAAAAACAGAAATTTGTTTTATCACAGTTCTGAAGGCTGGAACCCCAAGATCAAGGTGTCCACAGGGTTAGTTCCTTCTGCGTTCTCTCTCCTTGACTTGTAGATGGCAGTCTCCTCCCTATTCTGTGTCTGTGTCCCAATTTCCTTATAATAACACCAGTCATGTTGGATCAGGGTGCATGCTAATGACCTCATTTTAACTTAATTACCTCTTAAAAGACTATCTCCAAACCCAGTCAGATTCTGAAATATTGGAGGATGGGGAGATTAAGACTTAAACACAGGCATTTGTGGGGGTTGGGGGGGCCAGTGTTGGAATACAATTCAGTCCATAATAAACCCAGATAGAAAATTTTCTTTGTAATCCTGAAAATATAATTGATAAAAATATGGTGACCATTTTTTATTATGTGACCCACATTTTAACATTGAAATTAGGTTATCAAAAGCCCTGAAAAATAACTGAATATCCTTGACATGGGGCAGAGCAGGACAAAATGGAACTCTCCTTTTGACTCTTGGAGCCAAGATCAACATTGTCATCTAACTTTGATTCTGGATGAGCTTCTGACTGCATGCTTGCCTGCCTGCAGCCTGTGCCAAAAGCAATTCAGAAGAAAGGCTCTCACACTGAACATCCATGGTGCCGAGGCAGGAAGAGTGTAGGAGAAGAGGGAGCTGTTAAAAAGGCAGTCCAAGTCTCCTAATGGCTTTTGGTAATCGGCCCAGCTATACTAATTTGATTTTTTTGAACTGAAAACCCCAGGATACTTCCCTGAATGACTGAGCTCGTGCTGGAAATAGCATCCTTTAAAGTGCGGCTCCAGGGACAGCCCACACAGTATAAATAGCTTGAGGAATTAATTTCAAGATATGGGCCAGGTAAGTGAGTAAGTGACTCCTTAGTAATATTAAGGCACTTTCAAAGATGCACTATTTTAATCTCTTGATAGATTTTTAATTAAAATGATAACCCAGTGATATGAGAATTAATGCCTCCTTGTGATGTCTAATTTCTGTCTGGAAACTGTGGTTCAGCATTACTTATTAGGAATTCAGAAAAAGTATCTGGTAACCTCACCTATGCTAATCAGAGCCAGAACCAAGAAATAACCATAAATGGTCCCTGAATAGCAAACCTTGATTCACATACAGGGGAGATAACACACTTTGTTTCCTAGAGGTCTGCTCAGACCCATTGTCATATCTTACTCTTTATTTTCATGAAGTTCAAATGCACATGGTTATGTGGTTTCCAAGCCCAAAGACCAGGAACATCAGGTTATAAGGGCTTCTAATTTAATCCTCCTATCAGTATACCCAGATAGAAAATTATTCTTTGTAATCCTGAAAATATAATTGATAAAAATATGGTGACCATTTTTTATTATGTGACCCACATTTTAACATTGAAATTAGGTTATCAAAAGCCCTGAAAAATAACTGAATATCCTTGACATGGGGCAGAGCAGGACAAAATGGAACTCTCCTTTTGACTCTTGGAGCCAAGATCAACATTGTCATCTAACTTTGATTCTGGATGAGCTTCTGACTGCATGCTTGCCTGCCTGCAGCCTGTGCCAAAAGCAATTCAGAAGAAAGGCTCTCACATTGAACATCCATGGTGCCGAGGCAGGAAGAGTGTAGGAGAAGAGGGAGCTGTTAAAAAGGCAGTCCAAGTCTCCTAATGGCTTTTGGTAATCGGCCCAGCTATACTAATTTGATTTTTTTGAACTGAAAACCCCAGGATACTTCCCTGAATGACTGAGCTCGTGCTGGAAATAGCATCCTTTAAAGTGCGGCTCCAGGGACAGCCCACACAGTATAAATAGCTTGAGGAATTAATTTCAAGATATGGGCCAGGTAAGTGAGTAAGTGACTCCTTAGTAATATTAAGGCACTTTCAAAGATGCACTATTTTAATCTCTTGATAGATTTTTAATTAAAATGATAACCCAGTGATATGAGAATTAATGCCTCCTTGTGATGTCTAATTTCTGTCTGGAAACTGTGGTTCAGCATTACTTATTAGGAATTCAGAAAAAGTATCTGGTAACCTCACCTATGCTAATCAGAGCCAGAACCAAGAAATAACCATAAATGGTCCCTGAATAGCAAACCTTGATTCACATACAGGGGAGATAACACACTTTGTTTCCTAGAGGTCTGCTCAGACCCATTGTCATAACTTACTCTTTATTTTCATGAAGTTCAAATGCACATGGTTATGTGGTTTCCAAGCCCAAAGACCAGGAACATCAGGTTATAAGGGCTTCTAATTTAATCCTCCTATCAGTACAGTTCAGTTCAGTTGCTCAGTCATGTCCAACTCTTTGCGACCCCATGAATCACAGCACACCAGCCTCCCTGTCCATCACCAACTCCTGGAGTTCACTGAGACTCATGTCCATTGAGTCAGTGATGCCATCCAGCCATCTCATCCTCTGTCGTCCCCTTCTCCTCCTGCCCTCAATCCCTCCCAGCATCAGAGTCTTTTCCAATGAGTCAACTCTTTACATGAGGTGGCCAAACTATTGGAGTTTCAGCTTTAGCATCAGTCCTTCCAATGAACAAAAATGGACTGGTTGGATCTCCTTGCAGTCCAAGGGACTCTCAAGAGTCTTCTCCAACACCACAGTTCAAAAGCATCAATTCTGCAGTGCTCAGCTTTCTTCACAGTCCAACTGCCACATCCATACATGACTACTGGAAAAACCATAGCCTTGACTAGACGGATCTTTGCTGGCAAAGTAATGTCTCTTATACTGTAGCTCAAATGGTAAAGAATCTGCCTGCGGTGTAGGAGACCAGGGTTCGACCCATGGGTTGGGAGCATCCTCTGGAGAAGGAAATGGCAGTCCACTCTAGTATTCTTTCCTAGAGAATCCCATGGATAGAAGCCTGGTGGGCTACAGTCCAAGGGGTCACAAAGCATCAGACACAACTAACATGCACACACACAATGGACAGTATGCAGCAGTGAGAAGGGTCATCTGATTAATCATAAGGAATAATTCAGAAACGTCTCTAAGGAATAAACAATTGAAAAAACAGTGAATAAGAGTATTTTTTCCCCCTATAGTGTCTGGGGCAAAGAACCTGCTCATGTCAAATGGCTTTTGAGTGTGTCACTCTTTTATATCCTTAGAACACCAGTTAGAATTTGTAGTAATGACCTTGAATAACAAAGAATGTGATGTGATAAGTTTACTCTGGTAGAACTGCAAAGAAGTATATGATTGTGTGGAAGATTCAGTCCAAACAAAAAAGTAACTTTAGTACTAAAAAGGTAATACTTCTGCTACTTGATAAAAATCACCCATTTACCAGTGATGCCTGAAGCTAAAGATTGTTCATTTCTAACCAAAGGGCATTTTCTGCTCTTTCCTTTAAATCTCCTCAAAGTTACCAAAATCAACTTGGGTCTAATCTCCGGTTGTCAGATCAGGTGAAGACCTTAACCTTTCTCCAGGGCCACACCTGTCTGTACTTGACTTCCTCTGTGACTTTGACGTTCTTATTAGCCAAGCAAGGCAAATCTAGGGACAGATGCCACCAAAGACCCACTGGTAGAAGGCTGAGGGGTCTGTGCAACATCTTTATTTTTGCTCACCATTAATAATAATACTGCTTATTCTTACTTGCAGTAAAGATATATAATGTACCTCTTTTGTAGCATTTTGAAGATCTGGTTCTTCTTGTATATATAATTTATATTCTTTCAATTTCTGGAAGAAATATTCACATCACTTGTATTAATAATATTGAGTGGGAAATTTTTGCAGTGTTTGGATTTATAGTTAAGGCCTAAAGCTCCAAACAAAAGGTGCTAAGTATCCCGTGAGCCACTCACAAATGAGGCTGGACATCTCCCACCATGCCTTTAACTGTACCTCTGTAGGCAGCTAACTAATGAGCTATAGAATTTGTCCAACCCTGAGGAGACCCTTGAAGGAGAGGACAGAGGGGACATTCTTTTCCTCCAAGTCAAGTGAGGGGTGGGGAACCCTGGAGAATTACTCTTATTGACTGAGGGTGACTTTCAGAAGGGGTGACTAGATTAAAGTTTTATTTTTGCTTTTTGTGTTTTTTAAAGTAATTTATTTAGCTTTATTGTCAATATATGTAATCTACATATCATAAAATTCACTCTTCACTCTTTTAATGTGTACCGTTTAGTGTTCTTTTAGTATATGCAACATTGTACAACCATCACTACTATTTTAAACTATGTCATCACCCTCAAGAGAAACCCTGTACCCCTTCACAGTCAATCCCCATTCCACCCACCCTTTAATCTCTGACAACTACTTATTTACTTCCTGTATCTCTGTATTTCTTGACATTGCATCTAATGGAACCACACAATATATGGCATAGGGCTTTTAATCACCCTACAGACCTGTCTTAGTGTCTCTGCCAGGAGAGAGGCTGGGAAGAGTGCTTCAGGCGCTGGAGGGGGACAGATTGAGGGGAAACATAAGCATGGAGGCTGGTGTTCACATCTGCTCTTGAGAGGCCCGCCAAGTAGCCTGCACCAGTGGGGATGTGTGAAGTTAGGAGGTGCCCAGTTTTCTGACTACTATGAATAAAACTGTTATGAAAATTCTTGTACAAGGTTTGATGAATCTGTATTTTCATTTGTGGATAGGGGTAGTAAATGCCCTGGAGTACAATAGCTACTTTTCATACTGTTTCATGGGGTTCTCAAGGCAAGAATACTGAAGTGGTTTGCCATTCCCTTCTCCAGTGGACCACATTTTATCAGAAGTCTCCACCATGACCTGTCATCTTGGGTGGCCCTACAGGGCATGGCTTGTTATGAGGCACTGGTCATAGCAAACATCCTCTCCCAACAACGGAAGAGAAGACTCTACACATGGACATCACCAGATGGTCAATACTGAAATCAGATTGATTATATTCATTGAAGCCAAAGATGAGGAAGCTCTATACAGTCAGCAAAACAAGACTGGGAGCTGACTGTGGCTCAGATCATGAACTCCTTATTGCCAAAATCATACTAAAATTGAAGAAAGTAGGGAAAACCGCTAGACCATTCAGGTATGACCTAAGTCAGATCCCTTATGATTATACAGTAGAAGTGACAAGCAGATTTAAGGGATTAGATATGATAAGTAAATAAAGTCACTCAGTCGTGTCTGACTCTTTGTGACTCCATAGACGGTAGCCTACCAGGCTCCTCTGTCTATGGGATTTTCCAAGGAAGGATACTGGAGTGGATTGCTATTTCCTTCTCCAGGGGATCTTCCTGACCCAGGGATTGAACCCAGGTCTGCTGCACTGCAGGCAGACTCTTTGCCATATGAGCCACTGGGAAAGACCCAAGTTAGATCTGATAGAGTGCCTGAAAAACTATGGACAGAGGTTTGTGATATTATACAGAAGGCTGTAATCAAGACTATCCCCAAGAAAAGGAAATGCAAAAAGGAAAAATGGTTGTCAAAGGAAGCCTTACAAAGAGCTGAGAAAAGAAAAGTGAAAGGCAAAGGAGAAAAAGGAAAGATATACCCATTTGAATGTAGAATTCCAAAGAATAGCAAAGAGAGGTAAGAAAGCCTGCCTCGATGATCAATGCAAAGAAATAGAGGAAAACGATAGAGTGAGAAACACTAGAGATCTCTTCAAGAAAATAAGAGATACCAAGGGAACATTTCATGCACAGATGGGCACAATAAAGGACAGAAATGGTATGGACCTAACAGAAGCAGAAGATATTAAGAAGAAGTGGCAAGAATACACAGAAGAACTGTACAAAAAAGATCTTCATGACCCAGATAATCACGATGGTGTAATCCCTCACCTAGAGCCAGACATCCTGGAGTGTGAAGTCAAGTGGGCCTTGGGAAGCATCACTACAGACAAAGCTAGAGGAGGTGATGGAATTCCAGTTGAGCTATTTCATATGCTAAAAGATGATGCTGTGAAAGTGCTGCACTCAATGTGCCAGCAAATCTGGAAAACTCAGCAGTGGCCACAGGACTGGAAAAGGTCAGTTTTGATTCCAGTCCCAAAGAAGGGGTATGCCAAAGAATGTTCAAACTACTGCAGAATTTCACTCATTTCACATGCTAGCAAAGTAATGTTTAAGATTCTCCAAGCCAGGCTTCAACAGTACATGAACTGTGAACTTCCAGATGTTCAATCTGGATTTAGAAACGGCAGAGGAACCAGAGATCAAATTGCCAACATCCACTGGATAATCGAAAAAGCAAGAGAGTTCCAGAAAAACATCTGCTTTATTGACTACGCCAAAGCCTCTGACTGTGTGGGTCATGACAAACTGGAAAATTCTTCAAGAGATGGGAATACCAAACCACCTGGCCTGCCCCCTGAGAAATCTATATGCAGGTCAAGAAGCAACAGTTAGAACTGGACATGGAACAATAGACTGGTTCCAAATCAGGAAAGGAGTACATCAAGGCTATATATTGTCACCCTGCTTATTTGACTTATATGCAGAGTACATCATGCAAAATGCCAGGCTAGATGAAACACAAGCTGGAATCAAGGTTGCAAGGAGAAATATAAATAACCTCAAATATGCAGATAACACCACCCTTATGGCAGAGAGCAAAGAACTACAGAGCCTCTTGATGAAGGAGGAGAGTGAGAAAGTTGGCTTAAAGCTCAACATTCAAAAAACTAAGATCATGGCATCTAGTCCTATCACTTCATGGCAGATAGATGGTGAAACAGTGGAAACAGTGAGAGACTTTATTTTGGGGGCTCCAAAATCACTGCAGATGGTGACTGCAGCCATGCAATTAAAAGAGTTTCTCCTTGGGAGAAAAGCTATGACCAACGTAGACAGCATATTGAAAAACAGACATTACTTTGCCAACAGAGGTCCATCTGGTCAAAGCTATGGTTTTTCCAGTAGTCATGTATAGTATATCTTTCTCAAATCTGGAATCCTGATGAATATTTCTCCATCCTACTACATATACATATCTTTATTCCACATCCTGATTCCATGAAAGGTATCATTAGCCCCGTTTTACAGATCCAGGAAAATGCTGTTCACAGAGATGAAGTAATTTGCTCAAAATTATCCAGTATTACAGCCAGAAGGCAAACCTAAAAATCCTTGATCCCAAAATTGTGTTCATCACTCCTCCCCTTACCCTGAGACTATACTGTTCACTATTCATGGTGGCTGTCATGGTGCTTCACTCCCATTGTATTTAGCTATCATTCCAGCCCTCTGAACTTTCCCATCTGTATTGTTTCTTAATTGGTTTCTGTTATAAAACAGAGATAGACTGAAAGTAGGAGAAGGCAATGGCACCCCACTCCAGTACTCTTGCCTGGAAAATCCAATGGATGGAGAAGCCTGGAAGGCTGCAGTGCATGGGGTCACTGAGGGTTGGACACGACTGAGCAACTTCACTTTCACTTTTCACTTTCATTCATTGGAGAAGGAAATGGCAACCCACTCCAGTGTTCTTGCCTGGAGAATCCCAGGGACGGGGGAGCCTGGTGGGCTGCTGTCTGTAGGATCGCACAGAGTCGGACATGACTGAAGTGACTTAGCAGCAGCAGCAGCAGCAGACTGAAAGTAGTATATGAACCTATTAAGAGGATTCAGGCAGTAAGTTGCTGACTCACATTTGAAGTATTTTGTTGCTTCTCTCAAAGGATTATTTTAGGCAAATTTTAATTTCTATTTTCCTTAAAGAAAATTTTAAACTAGCACCATAACATTGTGAAAACTACTTGGTAAGAGGGTGATATGCTTAAAGTATCTGTTTCACATGAAAGGGTTCAGCTTTTGCCAGTGGCCCACTTTTCTGCTTAACCATGTTATTCTAACTTAAATGGGGGAAAAAAAATCCCCTTACCTTCTAGATTCTTCTAGATCTTTCTTACCATAATGGATAAGAATCCAAATAAAGGCATCTGTTTTTCTTTTTTTTTTTCTCTCTCATAGGTTTCCAACTCTTAAAAAGCATCTGGCAATTTCTTTGCATAAATGAAAGCAATATATGATACAGGGAAGAGCTTCACTTTTCAGGAGAATTATTTTACAGTTATATAGCAGTGTGTTAATATTGTCCTGATTTGACATGTTTCATAGGGGCCAATAGCATATCTCTGTAAGCTTAGCGACCTGAATTTTTCCTCCAGAATAAACTATAAGAGAGCTCATGGGTCATGAATATGTCATCATGACCCAAGTTTTAGGTTAGAGTGTTGAAATCACTGTTACTATAATAAATGTTGATTTTTCACTTTAAATGTGGGTTTCAGAGCTGGGCTACATAGGCCCCTGCCCAGGGCAAGTAGAATGTTTTCAGGACCTTTGTCAACAATGGCCTGGTTGAACTTAGTAGCAGCTATACGGTAACAGCAGAAGGTGGTGAATCTTAGGAGTGGGCAAACAGGTAATGAAGGACGAAGTACGTGACCTCTGGAGGTAGGCATGATGCTATGACTCAGTCTAACTCAGAGAATGTTCCTGATACGTTTTTCTGAGCAGTTTAGATTACTAAGCTCCAAAAAACAGCCAAACACCACATGTCTGAAGTCATGGGACATTTTTTTTTTCTCTTGAGTTGTGTTCCCCTAGAAGCAGATCCTGAGCTAAGGACACAAGTGTAAGGAATTTATTAAGGAAATGCTCACAGGAGCAAAGGAATCAGGATAGGGGTGGAAATGAAATCAAGACAGGATATTGTTTCAAGTGATGTCTCATGCTTAGCCTGTCCATTGGAAGCTCTAGGGTTTGTACTGCTTGATGAGAAAGAAGCTGGGTTTATTACCTAACATGGACTGGTTTATAGTCTATAAATTGTTAGCAGTTTCTGGACCTAACAGCTCTTCTTTGTTTCTGTATGTTCACATTTCTTAATCATTGATTCTTGAGCCAGAATTTTAAGACTCAGGGGCAGCTTTACTTCAAGGAACAGGGACACAGGAGCTTGGATTCAGTGTGCTTAGTAACTCAATCATGTCCAACACTTTGTGGCCCCATGGGCGGCAGCCTGCCAGGCTCCTCTGTCCACGGGACTCTCCAGGCAAGAATACTGTTCATTTAAGTTGCTCAGTTGTGTCTGACTCTTTGCAACCCCATGAACTGCAGCATGCCAGGCCTCCTTACCCATCACCAACTCCCAGAGTCCACCCACCCATGTACATTGAGTTGGTGATGCCATCCAGCCATCTCATCCTCTGTCGTCCCCTTCTTCTCCTGCTCTCAATCTTTCCCAGCATCAGGATCTTTTCAAATGAGTCAGTTCTTTGCATTACACAGGAGCTTGGATTCATGTGTGCTTAGTAACTCAATCATGTCCAACACTTTGTGGCCCCATGGGCGGCAGCCTGCCAGGCTCCTCTGTCCACGGGACTCTCCAGGCAAGAATACTGTTCATTTAAGTTGCTCAGTTGTGTCTGACTCTTTGCAACCCCATGAACTGCAGCATGCCAGGCCTCCTTACCCATCACCAACTCCCAGAGTCCACCCACCCATGTACATTGAGTTGGTGATGCCATCCAGCCATCTCATCCTCTGTCGTCCCCTTCTTCTCCTGCTCTCAATCTTTCCCAGCATCAGGATCTTTTCAAATGAGTCAGTTCTTTGCATAAGGTGGCCAAAGTATTGGAGTTTTAGCTTCAACATCAGTCCTTCCAATGAACACTCAGGACTAGTCTCCTTTAGGATGGTCTGGTTGGATCTCCTTGCAGTCCAAGGACTCTCAAGAGTCTTCTCCAACACCACAGTTCAAAAGCATCAGTTCTTCAGTGCTCAGCTTTCTTTATAGTCCAACTCTCACATCCATACATGACCACTGGAAAAACCATAGCCTTGACTACATAGACCTTTGTTGACAAAGTCGTGTCTCTGTTTTTTAATATGCTCTCTAGATTGGTCATAGCTTTCCTTCTAAGGAATAGGTGTCTTTTTACTTCATGGCTGCAATCACTATCTGCAGTGATTTTGGAGCCCAGAAAATAAAGTCAGCCACTAATGGGTTGCAATTTCCTATTCCAAAAGCTTGGATACAGTTTCAGGCTTTTGTACTTTGGAACCAGCCCGTCATTATCACTGACTACCAGTTGGGGGGGCGCTGGGGTGAAGATGGTGAGTAACCTCCCAGGCATTCATTCTCTGTAGGGGTGAAGAAGTTCTAGCGCTGAAGGCCACAGGTGGATGAGTGCACAGAGCCAATAAAAGGAATGTGATTTCCTGCAGTAGCCAGTGTTCACTACAGCTCCTATAGCTTTGGTCTTTCTCAGATTAGAAAAATGCAGTATCAGGAAGCCTTAGGAAGCATCACTATGAACAAGGTAGTGGAGGTGATGGAATTCCGGTTGAGCTATTTCAAATCCTAAAAAATGATGCTGTTAAAGTGCTCCACTCAACATGCCAGCAAATTTGGAAAACAGCAGTGGTCACAAGACTGGAAAAGATCAGTTTCATTCCAATCCCAAAGAAAGGCAGTGCCAAAAAATGTTCAAACTACTGCTCAATCACACTCATCCCACACACTAGCAAAGTAATGCTCAAAATTCTCCCAGGCTTCAACAGTGCATGACTGAGAACTTCCAGATGTTCAAGCTGGATTTAGAAAAGGCAGAGGAACCAGAGATCAAGTTGCCAACATCCTTTGGATCATAGAAAAAGCAAGAGGGTTCCAGAAAAACATCTACTTCTGCTTTACTGACTACACCAAAGCCTTTGACTGTGTGGATCACAACTGTGGAAAATTCTTCAAGAGATGGGAATACCAGACCACCTGACCTGCCTCCTGAGAAATCTATGTACAGGTCAAGAAGCAATAGTTAGAACCAGACATGGGACAATGGACTGGTTCCAAATTGGGAAAGAAATATGTCAAGGCTGTATATTAGCACTCTGCTTATTTAACTTATATGCAGAGTGCATTATGTGAAATAGCAGTTTGGATAAAGCACAAGCTGGAATCAAGATTTCCAGGAGAAGTATCAGTAACCTCAGATATGCAGATGAAACCATCCTTATGGCAGAAAGTGAAAAGGAACTCAAGAGCCTCTTGATGAAGATGAAAGAGGAGAGTGAAAAAGTCAGCTTAAAACTCTAACATTCGAAAAACTAAGATCATGGCATCTGGTCACATCACTTCATGGCAAGTAGACGGGGAAGCAATGGAAACAGTGACAGACTTATTTTCTTGGGCTCCAAAATTACTGCAGATGATGATTTCAGCCATGAAATTAAAAGATGCTTGCTCCTTGGAAGAAAAGCTATGACCAACCTAGACAACATATTAAAAAGCAGAGACATGACTTTGCCAACGAAGGTCCATATAGTCAAAGCTATGGTTTTTTCAGTGGTCATGTACAGATGTGAAAGTTGGACCATAAAGAAAGCTGAGCACTGCAGAATTGATGCTTTTGAACTGTGGTGTTGGAGAAGACTCTTGAGAGTCCCTTGGACTGCAAGGAGAACAAACCAGTCAATCTTAAAGTAAATCAGTCCTGAATATTCATTGGAAGGACTGATGCTGAAACTCCAATCCTTTGGCCACCTGATGTGAAGAACTGACTCATTAGAAAAGACCCTGATTCTGAAAAAGAGTGAAGGCAGGAGGAGAAGGGGATTACAGAGGATGAGCTGGTTGGATGGCATCACCGACTCAATGGACATGAGTTTGAGCAAGCTCTGGGAGATGGTGAAGGACAGGGAAGCCTGGCGTGCTGCAGTCCATGGGTTGCAAAGAGTGATATGAGAGTTGGACTATAAAGAAAGCTGAGCACTGAAGAATTGATGCTTTTGAACTGTGGTGTTGGAGAAGACTCTTGAGAGTCCCTTGGACTGCAAGGAGAACAAACCAGTCAATCTTAAAGTAAATCAGTCCTGAATATTCATTGGAAGGACTGATGCTGAAACTCCAATCCTTTGGCCACCTGATGTGAAGAACTGACTCATTAGAAAAGACCCTGATTCTGAAAAAGAGTGAAGGCAGGAGGAGAAGGGGATTACAGAGGATGAGCTGGTTGGATGGCATCACCGACTCAATGGACATGAGTTTGAGCAAGCTCTGGGAGATGGTGAAGGACAGGGAAGCCTGGCGTGCTGCAGTCCATGGGTTGCAAAGAGTCAGACACGATTGAGTGACGCAACAACATAGTTCTGAGACTCACTCACTCTAAACTTTATTTTATTGAAGTATAGTTGATATACAATGTTGTGTTAATTTCTGCTGTACAGCAAAGTGATTCAGTTGAGCATACATATCCATTCTTTTTTATATTTTTTTCCATTATGGTTTATCGCTGGATATTGAATATAGTTCCCTGGGCTATATGGTAGGATCTGGTTGTTTATCCATTCTGTATTTACTAGTTTGCATCTGCTCACCCAGAACTCCGATTGCATTCCTTCCCCACTCACCTCTTGGGCAACCACGAGTCTGTTCTTTGTGACTGTGGAGACTCACTCCATATAACAGACATATGTACAGATGATCCAGTAGAAGATAGCTCACCCTCTCCTTCCCTCCGTCCCCCACAGTTTACTTATTCACACAAACATGGGGGAGGGAGTATACATCTGTGAGTGGTCATGTTACGGACAATTTTCATGTTTTCTTTAGTCTGCTCTATACTCCTTTGCTTGCCACAGGTATTCTCTCTCTTCCTGGAAGACCTAGGTCAAAAGTGGCCCCTATCTGACGCCCTTACCCACACTTCCTCCCACTGAAGAATTGATAGCTTGCTTCCTCACCCTAGAGCCCTCCCTGCGTGTGACCATCCTAGAAGTTTCAGGATCATGGTTCTTGCTTGGAGTCTGTGTCTCCCTGAGAGCAGTGTTGTGGCCGTTTGTATCCGCTAGCAAGCCCAGCCTCCACTGAGCTGCATGAGGTGCACATACTGAGTCCCTGGTAATGAACCATTCTGAAATTGCATGGAGTTTTATTGCCTGCTTCTTGTTTCTCTGAGTGACAATAGTCAGTTGGGGAAAAAAAAATCAGACCTAGTTTTTTGAGCCGTAATCCCTGTTTTACTGTTTATGTGTCAGGTTTCTTTGGGGCGGGGGGTGGGTGGGGGGAGTGGGATTTCCTTTGGTGTGTAACAAATTATCACAAACTTAATGACTTAAAATACGTTTATTATTTTACACTTGGGTGGTCAGGAGTTTGGGCACAGCTTAACTTGGTCTGCTGCTTAGAGTCTCTCAAAACTGTGTCATCAAGGTATCAACCGAGTGGTGTTTCTAGCTTGACTGGGGAAGAATTCATTCCCAGCTTACTCATGTTCTTGGCAGAATTCCTTTGTGGCTGTAGGACTGAGGGTCCTAGCTTATTGCTGGCTGGGGACTGAAGGCTGCCCTTAGGTTCTGGAAGACTGAAGGCCATTAATTAATAACTTCACTTAGATGAAGCCTGCATGATATTGTGCTCAGTGAGGAAAACAAGCCCAGGTAGAACTGGATAACTTAGAACTCTGGGAACAGCCTGCTTCACGTTCTGGGTCTCTCATCACACTCACTTGTATTGAGGCTGTGAGGTGAGGAAATTGTTATCCCCTTTGTGTTTCACTTTTGGCCTGTACATGCACCAAAGTCTTTGCCATGACAACCTCTGAGAAAATTACCTTAGTGTCTTCAGTGTCACTCAGATTCTGGGAGCAGAGAAATCGCCTTTGAATCCTGGCTCCACTACTTACTGTCTGATGACCTTGAACAAGCTATTTTAATATCCCTGAGCTAAAGTCTCCTCGACCTTAAAATTGAGATAATAATGGTGCTGCCTTCATAGGATTATCAAGAGGATTAAATGAGGTCTAAATAAAGTGATGTGCACATGGCTCGCCCATAATTCTATGCCTGGTGCCATCAGTTTTGGCTAATGTTGTTGTCATTGAAAATTTATAGTTGTGGTCCATGTTAAACAGATTTTAGGATGATGGGAAGAGTCTGGGTGGGCTGTCTGAAAGGCTTGAGTTGAGAAATGGAATATTTTCTACTCTTGCAAGTGTGTTTTTCACTATAAATCTCTGCTTGTCCTCTGTCTTTAAGGTGCAGTATATGTATGTGTGTTTTAAAGTGTGACTAGTGGACGACAAGGGGAGGAAAGGAGAAAGTGAAATAATGTCCCAGTGTGGCCTGGCTCCTGAAGCAAAACCCTGCCTTAAATTAGCCCTTGGAGGAATGGAGCAGGGCAGTGGGGAGGGGCAGGGGGAGAGCACACCGCCTCCCCCACCTTCTTGGGCAGCCAACATCACTTTTTTTTCAAGATTATGTTTTACTCTCATTGCTTGTAAAAAAATGAAAATATTAGTCTCTCAGTCATGTCCAGTTCTTTGCGACTTCATGGACTGTAGCCTGCCAGGCTTCTCTGTTCATGGAATTATCCAGGCAAGAATACTGGAGTGGGTAGTCAGTCCGTTCTCCAAGAGATCTTCCTGAGCTAGGGATGAGACCGAGTCTCCTGCATTACAGGTGAATTCTTTTACCATCTGAGCCTCCAAGGAAGCCAACTCTCACTGCTTAGTTAGGCTGTTTTCAAACCTGGAGCCTCTTGTGCCACTGTGGCCTTCTGGTTCATGGGACAGGCCTGGAGATCAGAAAGCCTGATTTTCACAGAAGGACCTCCCTAGCAGCTGATACATTCATTGGCGCACAAGAAGGGAAGCATTGTTTTCATCCTGACATCAGTGTAATCCCTGGCTGTCTAGCTTCCCGCCCCCTTGCTACCTATTAAATGGATGTCTCCAACCATTCCAGTCACAAAAGAGATAACACCGGGGGACCCAGTCATTCCTTAGCAATTTTGAAATCACAAGTAATGTGCTTGCTGAACGTCAGGCTGATGTGTATTCTCTGCACTTCTGTCTGCAGTAGCTATCTTGCAATCAACAGAGACCTGATTATTAATGTCTCTCTAGGTGCTGAGCAAAACTAAACCATTCTCATTCTCTTATTAGTTTACAGCTGTTAAGACTTCCATCAAGGTTTATGGTTTATTTTATGCCATGTACAGCATCATACTGCTTTGAGAGATTTTTTTCCAGTAAAAGCTGAAACTCTAGATTTTTATATGAACTGTCTCAAACATTGTATGTTGGCAACCAACTTAAAAAAAAACCCCAACACTACACGGGCCAACCAAGACATGCCTGCGAGCTGCCAATTTATGATTTCTCATGTATGCCTTTGCCTCATTGCCCAGGATGGTTTGTATTTTCTTGTCATGAAATAAGAAGTGATACTGACCTGTCACTCCTAACGAGACCCCGGCAGCCTGATTTCACCAGCAGACCAATTTGTGGAGATCGGCAAGTTCTGTTTTTAGTTACCTGTGGCGCTTTCTGTTGCCTGAAACCTGAGGAACTAAAGGTTGACAGTTGTCCCAAATGTGTCACTGACAAACTGGGGAAACCTGAGCAGTTGCATGGAGATGTCAGGTGTGCACCACTGTGTCCTAGCTCTGGGATCCCTGGACTGTGATGACAGGTCTCATTTGGGACTCCTAATAGTGCCTTCAGAGGCTGCCGAGTGAATAATGCAAACAGAAGGCTCGCAGCAGGGAAATCCATGTAGGTGAGGCTAACGTTGTGCTTGTCTGGTCTTCCCCTGAACCACCTGAACCTGGGCTCCAGAAATGGAAGGCTGATTGGCATTTGGAGGAAAAATGTGAAATCATATAAATGGACATCAGTATTTAGTTTTACTGAAGGACAAAGGACCTGTTTGCTTTGTTGCTGCTAAATTGTCTTATGTAACAGTGATGCTAATGAGGAATGTTCTGCATCTTGTACAGTAAAGCTGAATCAGGACATTCTAGGTATTGTTCAGTCACTAAGCTAAGTCGTGTCCAACTCTTTGCAACCCCATGGACATGCGAGGCTTCTCTGTTGTTCCCCATCTCCCTGAGTTTGCTCAAACTCATGTCCATTGAGTCGGTGATGCCGTCCAACCAACTCATCCCCTGTCGTCCCCTTCTCCTCTTGTCTTCAATCTTTCCCAGCATCAGGGTCTTTTCCAATGAGCTGGCTCTTTGCATTATATGGCCAAAGTATTGGAGCTTCAGCATCAGTCCTTCCAATGAATATTCAGGGTAGATTTCCTTTAGGATTGACTGGTTTGATCTCCTTGCTGTTCAAGGAGCTCTCAGAGTCTTCTCCAACACCACAGTTTGAAAGCATCAATTCTTCAGTGCTCAGCTTTCTTTGTAGTCCAACTCTCACATCCGTACATGACTACTGGAAAAACCAAAGCTTTGACTACATGGGCCTTTGTCAACAAAGTGATGCCTCTGCTTTTTAATACACTCTCTGGGTTTATCATAGCTTTTCTTCCAAGGAGCAAGCCTCTTTTACTTTCATGGCGGCAATCACTGTCGTGACACAGAACACACTCAGAACAGGTGACTGAAGGGCATGTAGTGAGGGGACTGGGAATTGGGTCAGGGCTACGGGAAACCAACAGGGAGTAGTGAAGCAGGGAGCTGCTTCTGCCTGTGGACTCGAAGTGACCAGGGGAGTGAATGACTTCCCGGGAAGCAGCTTCGAGTCTATGCGGGGTCCACCAAATTGGAGTTGTGGTCTTAGAAGAGCTCGAGTACCAACAGTCATGGCCCAGGGGAGTGATCTCTCGCTCCTTCTCCCTCCTGTCTCCTACCAAAGCCTCATGTTGGCCAGTCCCAATCAGAAACTGGAAGGTTAGGGAGCCCCGTTCACTAGGTCCCCACAGCTCTGTCTCTGGGAGCACAGTAGGGTGGGGGAGTGAGTATGAAGGGGGAAATGTGGAATATCCAGCACACTTGCCAGCTCTTAGGTCCTTTAATTACATTTCCCTGGCATCTGTGTCAGCTCATTTCTAACGGGCATTAGTAAGGTGCCCAAATTATTAATGATCTATATAACTTCTCAGAAAAAGGACTCAAGAGAAAAGAGGCCCAGTTTAAGTTACAGAACTTTGATTATGTTATGAATTTCTGTGCTGTTTTCAAAGGGTACATGTGGAGCTGTTCAAGTGCACAGTGAGAGCCAGCACATGAGCCAGGGTCCCAGACGTCTGCCTTCCTGCACTGTGTTTAAAATAATGCTTTTGATTTGAATGGCTTTTAAATCATGGATTCATTTTTTTCAGTTCACCACAGGCTTCATTCAGTTCAGTTGCTTAGTTGTGTCTGACTCTTTGCAACCCTATGGACTGCAGCACACCAGGCCTCCCTGTCCATCACCAACTCCTGGAGCTTACCAAACTCAAGTCCATTAAGTCGGTGATGCCTTCCCACCATCTCATCCTCTGTTGTCTCCTTGTCCTCCTGCCTTCAGTCTTTTCTCTGCATCAGTTTTTTTATTTTCTTCCAGTGAGTTAGTTCTCCACAACAAATGGCCAAAGTATTGAAGTTTAAGCTTCAGCATCAGTCCTTCCAATAAATATTCAGGACTGATTTCCTTTAAGATTGACTGGCTTGATCTCCTTGCAGTCCAAGAGACTCTCAAGAGTCTTCTTCAACATCACAGTTCAAAAGCACCAATTCTTTGGTGCTCAGCCTTCTTTATGGTCCAACTCTCACATCCATACATGATTACTGGAAAAACCATAGCTTTGACTATATGGACCTTTGTTGGCAAAGTAATGTCTCCACTTTTTATTTTATTTTTTTCTCTGCTTTTTAATATGCTGTCTAGGTTGGTCATAGCTTTGCGTCCCAGGAGCAAGTGTCTTTTAATTTCATGGCTGCAGTCACCACCTTCAGTGATTTTGGAGCCCAGAAAATAGTGTCTGTCTCTGCTTCCACTGTTTACACATCTGTTTGCCATGAAGTGATGGTACCAGATGCTGCGATCTTAGATTTTAAATGTTAAGTTTTAAGCCAGCTTTTTCACTCTCCTCTTTCACTTTCGTCAAGAGGCTATTCAGTTCTTCTTTGCTTTTGCCATAAGGGTGGTGTCATCTGCATATCTGAGGTTATTGACATTTATCCCTGCATTCTTGATGCCAGCTTGTGCTTCATCCAGCCCTGCATTTCATATGATGTATTCTGCATATAAGTTAAATAAGCAGGGTGACAATATATATCCTTGACATACTCCTTTCCCAATTTAAAACCAGTCTGTTGTTCCATGTCTGGTTCTAACTGTTGCTTCTTGACCTATACACAGATTTCTCAGGAGGAAGGTAAGGTGGTCTAGTATTTTCATCTCTTAAAGAATTGTCCACAGTTTCTTGTGATCTGCACAGGCAAAATCTTGGCATAATCAGTATAGCAGTCGATGTTTTTTCTGAGATTCTCTTGCCTTTTCTATGATCCAACAGATACTGGCAATTTGATCTCTGGTTCTTCTAACTTATAAAACCAGCTTGAACATCTGGAAGTTGATGGTTCACATATTGTTGAAGCCTGTCTTGGAGAATTTTGAGCATTAATTTGCTAGTGTGTGAGATGAGTGCAATTGTGCTGTAGTTTGAACATTCTTTGGCATCGCCCTTCTTTGGGATTGGAATGAAAACTGACCTTTTCCAGTCCTGTGGCCACTGCTGAGTTTTCCAAATTGACTGCCACATTGAGTACAGCACTTTCACAGCATCATCTTTCAGGATTTGAAATAGCTCAACTGGAATTCCATCTCCTCCACTAGCTTTGTTCGTAGTGATGCTTCTTAAGGCCCACTTGACTTCACATTCCAGGATATCTAGCTCTAGGTGAGTGATCACACCATCGTGGTTATCTGGATCATGAAGATTTTTTTTTGAATAGTTCTTCTGTGTATTCTTGCCACCTCTTCTGCTTCTGTTAGGTCCAGACCATTTCTGTCCTTTATTGTGCTCATCTTTGCATGAAATGTTCCCTTGGTATCTCTTATTTTCTTGAAGAGATCTCTAGTCTTTCCCATTCTATTGCTTTCTTCTATTTCTTTGCACTGATCACTGAGGCAGGCTTTCTTATCTCTCCTTGCTATTCTTTGGAACTCTGCATTCAGATAGATATGTCTTTCCTTTTCTCCTTTGCTTTTCACTTCACTTCTTTTCTTAGCTATTTGTAGGACCTCCTCAGGCAGCCATTTTGCCTTTTTACATTTCTCTTTCTTGGGGATGATCTTGATCACTGCCTCCTGTACAGTGTCACGAAGCTCTGTCAATAGTTCTTTAGGTACTCTATCAGATCTTATCCCTGAAATCTATTTCTCACTTCCACTGTATAATCATAAGGGATTTGATTTAGGTCATACCTGAATGGTCTAGTGGTTTTCTCTACTTTCTTCAATTTAAGTCTGAATTTGGCAATAAGGAGTTCATGATCTGAGCCACAGTCAGCTCCTGGTCTTGTTTTAGTTGACTATATAGAGCTACTCCATCTTTGGCTGCAAAGAATAAAATCGATCTGGTTTTTGTATTGACCATCTGGTGCCTACATTCTGTCCTGTGGGCCACATGGTGATGTCCATGTATAGAGTCTTTTGTGTTGTTGGAAGACAGCGTTTACTATAACCGGTGCATTCTCTTCAAGCAAGCTTCATTACTCCCTAATGTTATGACAGTTCTTTATGTTTCTGCTTGGCTGTTGAATTCCACTGAGATTATGACCCTAAATCTAAACCTTAGAGGAGTAGTTTTCAGAGTCAGGCCAGTATTACCAGGAACCTTTTAGAAATGCAGATGATCCGACTCCACTCCAGGTATACTGAATCAGGAACCTTAAGAATGGGGCAAGTAAACGGTTTCAACAAACCTTTAGGGACATTCTGCTTAAGACCCTGATGCTGGGAGAGATTGAAGGCCGGAGGAGAAGGGGATGACAGAGGATGAGATGGTTGGATGGCATCACCGACTCAATGGACATGAGTTTGAGTAAGCTCCAGGAGTTGGTGATGGACAGGGAAGCCTGGCATGCTGCAGTCCATGGGGTCACAATGAGTTGGATATGACTGGCTGACCGAACTGAACTGAGGGAACTTCTGATGCTCACTGAAATCTGAGACACACTGCTCTAGAGGTTAGGACCCTATTGTGTCCTGTAGGGCACATTCGCTCTGGATCTGTAGCTTTCATATTCCTTCCCACACAGTAGCTCCACAACCTGTCTCAAGTCCTTCAGAAAGCTAGCCTCTTAGCAGTAGTTTGGGGATGATTCTCACTGATTTATTATTGCTAGAATTATTTACTGATTTGAAATCTCTTCACTGCCAATATCATGTTAAAAGGTCCATGAAAGGTGGAAGTGGAACCCAAAAGCCAATAATGTTGGGTCCTATGTGTGACATCCCTGTGTTAGGCTGGTAAAATACTGTAATGAAATAGATCCTAAAAATTCTAAAGCTTGAGAGCATGACCTAGTAGGCATGAAGGATATACAGGAATAAACTTCTGAAAATAAGAATATACTGTCCCACTGTGGGCCTGCTGTCTGCTTGGTAAACCTAAGCTCTAGAAGGGTTTACCCAGCCAAGCAGTAAAGAGAAAAAGCAAAACCTAACCTGGTTTGATCCCTAGTTCCTCAAACCTTTTTATCTTGGATTCCTGGAGACTAATTGCCTTGGGAAAACAGACAGAAATAAGACCATCAAGGATTAAAAGACTCTTCCCAGCTCCTGCTCTCTACTTCCCCCTACTCATGGTCCCAGTGATTGGCTGTGAGCCCCAGAGGCTCTTAAGGGATTTGAGGTGCCTGAGAGGACAGTGACATTTTGACAGTGACTAGGTGTCCATGGACAAGTCTTTCCGCTTCGGTGGCTGTGAATCTGCAAAAATGAGAGGCCTGAAAGGGCTACTCCAGTATTCTTTGACTTCTTACATGTGACAGGATTAGTCTTCCCAATTTAATTTTCAGTAAAACTGTTGCCTAAGACCATCTTCCACGCAGAACAAAATTGGTAGTCAACCTGGCACATGTTGGCCAAGTAGATGCATTAATTCTCTATAGCGGCTTTCATAAATTATCCCATAATGTACAGCTTACAATAACATATTATTTCACAGTTTCTGAGAATCAGGAATCTGAGAATGGATTACTTGGCTGGTTCTGGCTCTGGGTCTCTCATGAGATTGTAGTCAAAATGTTTGATGTCTTGATTGAGCTTGAGCATCTGCTTTCAAACTTACTCATGCTGGCAGGAGGCTTCAGTTTGTTGCTCCATGAGCCCCTTCTCAAGACTGCTTACAGAGGGCAGCTGTCTTCCTCCTGAGTAGATGATCTGATGAAGAAAACTGAGTAACTAGGACAGCGTTGTTGGCATCCTAACCTCCAAAGTGACATACCCTCAATTCTACTGTATTCTATTGGTCATGCAGGCCAACTCTAGTGCAAAGTGGCAGGGGACTGCACAGGGGGTGAACACGGGGAGACAGGGACCACTGGGGACCATCTTGGAGGCTGGTTACAACTGTGGACCATGTAATCGCTTTTGGATTACTTCACAGATTATGATTGGTTTAGCTCTAAGAACAGCTGTGAACTGTGAATGTAGACCCAGCAGGAAGTGGTCAGAACCAAAATCCTTTTGCTGATTGTGATGCCTTCGAATCTATCCTAGGTACTGCTGTTGGATGTTTTGTTTACACACTACTACAACAGTATGAGCTAGTCATGTGTGCACATACATATGCCTGAAGATAGCAGCCTACAAGAGCTCACCAGCCAAAGAGACTTTGCTAATTATATTTTATTTACCCTTTTGGGCCAACTATTCCCTGCAGTTGAGCTCCATTTTTCCAGAGTGCTTAAGCTATTTTATAATCTCTCACAAACCAACAAGCATCTTCTGAGCCCTTGTCTGTTAGCCTCGCTGGGCGGGCCTGACTCTGGGTGATGTGGCATCTACAACTTTGCTTACAACCAACAACCAGTCCATTCTGAAGGAGATCAGCCCTGGGATATCTTTGGAAGGAATGATGCTTAAGCTGAAACTCTAGTACTTTGGCCACCTCATGGGAAGAGTTGACTCATTGGAAAAGACTTTGATGCTGGGAGGGATTGGGGGCAGGAGAAGGGGATGACAGAGGATAAGATGGCTGGATGGCATCACTGACTTGATGAACATGAGTCTGAGTGAACTCCGGGAGATGGTGATGGACAGGGAGGCCTCATGTGCTGCGATTCATGGGGTCGTAGAGTCAGACATGACTGAGCGACTGAACTGACTGAACTGAACTAGCTTACTACTTCTGCTTCAGCTAGCCTCTTGGAGTCACTTTAATTTTTATAGTAGATCTGCTCCATCATGAAAGTAATTTTTTTCAAGATTATTTTCCAAAAACATTTTATTCTTATTTTGAGGAGAGAGTTTATTAAGTGAAGACGTTGATTTGTCACTTAATTGTTCATTTTTCTCACATTTAAGTAAATGATGATGTTAAAGTCAAGGTCCATACCCTCAGCTATGTGCCCTTCAATTCACAGAGGAAGAACTCAGGCAGTGGCTAAATGCCTAGTCTCCAGGACTAGATCATTTAGGATCAAATCCTGATTCTGCCAATTACCACAAGTGAGACCTTGAAAAAGACACTTAACTCCTCTGTGCCTCAGGCTCCTCATCTGTAAAATTATTTACTCATTTTAAAATTTATCTTATTGAAATGTAGTTGATGTACAATGTTGTCTTAATTTCTACTATACAAAAATGTAATTCAGTTATACATATGTACACATACATTTGTGTATGTATACACATTTTTCATATTCTTTTCCATTATGGTTTATCACAGGATATTGAACATAGTTCTCTGTGCTATACAGTAGGACCTTGTTGTTTATCCATTCTGTATATATCAGTTTGCATCTATTAATCTCAAATTCCTGTTCAGTTACTCTCTTCCCACCTCGCTTGTCTGTTTTGCGTTTGGGGCTGCGACATCCACATCTGCAGCTTACTGGCCACTGCATTAGGTTTCATGACCCTTGGCATCCTTCCAAAGAACCTTGGAAACCAGAGTCATATCTGGATTTATACTGATCTCAGTTTAGGAATTGGTGTTTAAATTAACAACCAATGATGTGCTCTTAAATGTAAAAGAGAAAAAAAGCAAAGCTATCAGGAAGCCCCTGGGAACCCTGACAGATAAAGTTTCCTTTTTATTAATACCTGCTATTTTATTTTTACTAAAGGAGCTCTTTCCTCTCTAATTGTTGAGCATCTCAAATACATGCAAACATACAAAGAAATTTACTGTAGGCCTGACAAATACCACTGTTGCTGTGACAAGCACTGAATCAAAGTTGTTTCAACACAGATGTTCCCACTTGATAAAGAGGCACTTAAAATAATGAATTGGAACATCTAGAAAGCTTACATGTTTGGCATCAGTTTTATTTATAAAGTATTAGGAGAACAAATACTTTCTATTAAATCATAGCTAACTGCTTCTCCCTTCACAGAGAGGCTTTTATCTGAGATGGTTAGTACATTTAATGGATACTAAGATATAAAATGCTCTTATAAAATGATGCTAAATGACGACTATGATCTCTGTTTTGAATAGGGAAGAATGGAATCACCAAGGGAAAAAATCAACTTGTTTGTGTTTTCATAATCATAGAAGCTCTTTGACATTAAGCATCAACCATGGGTCTGGCACGCTATTGACAAGCTTAATGTATATTCCCATATGATTCCCTAAAAACTCCATGAATTGGTTCAACAATTGAGACTAAGAGAGGTTAAGTAACTTCTTCAAAGTGTTACAGTAACTTACCCAGGGTCTCCCACTGTGCTATATGTAGTCAGTTAGAGGCGAACATAGAACTGAAACTTTCTTGGCACCTAAGCCTGTGGTTCTTTACCTAATTATTTTAGCATATTTTAAAGCCTCCAGTTTCCTAGAACAATGAATTACCCACCAGTATGAATATGCTAACTAAATCTGAGTCAGGGCCAGATTTCTGAGTCAGGGCCTGATTTTTTTAATATTTATTTTTAATTGAAGTGTAATTGCTTCATAATACTGTGTTGGCCTCTGTCATACATCTGCGTGAGTCAGGCGTAGGTTTACTATGTCCCCACCCTCTTGGACCTCTCTCCACCTCCCATCTGTTCCCCCCTCCACCAGATTTTTACAGTGCCCTGGTTTGAGTTCCCTGAGTCATACAGCTAATTCCCATTGGTCGGTTATCTGTGTTACATGTGGTAGTGTAGTGCGTCCATGTTACTCTCCATTTGTCCCACCCTCTCCCTCCACTTCCCTGCCTGTCTCTATAAGTCTGTTCTCTGTGTCTCTGTCTCCAGTGTTAGAGCCTGAATTCTGAGTCAGGATTGCTGCCTATATGAAGAACTATCCTGCCGCAGAGAGTAGCATGAACTTTGAACTTTCTGCACAGGATCTCCTGGTTAAAGCTATCCATGACACAGTGGAGAAAAGCAAGGACCAGCATAAATCCTGTATTGGGGGGGGGAGGGGTAGTGCTAGGGGGAAAATGATGCATATATATGCTATTGTGACAATCTTTCTAACAATCTTTAGCCTGAGGTGGTAGGGTAAATTATATCACACTCAAAAAACCCAAAACCACTAATGGCAATGTGTATTGTTAATATAGAAAGTTAATTGTTAATATAGAAAGTTCATTTACAGAAGAAACAGACCCATAGCATGGGACAGCCTTCCATTCTACTTACATCTAAAATTGATGTATCAAAAGGATCAGTGCTGGTCTTCATTGAAGAGACAACATCCTAACAAGATGAAACTATGGTGGAAATCTTGTGCCCCTTCCTACTCCATCCTTGAAAAGTTTGAAAGCTAGAAAAAGACACACTTGAAAACTAATACGGAAAAGACTTGTTGAGGGCCTTTAATGGACCAGAACCTGGTCCAGAGTCGACAATGAGAAAGTGAGAGAAGGAGAGAGGCTAATATTTCCTGGGTTATGCAGCCAACTTCACATTCCAGGAAATCAGCTGGAAAGAGAAAGACAGACACGGGGACCAAAGCTCTGATGGAGCAAAGGTTGGGCATGGATGGGCATATATACTGTCTTACAAGGTACTTATTCTCAGATAAAGATGAAAATCCCAGACTCACAAAACATCAGTTCAGTTCAGTTGCTCAGTCATGTCCAACTCTTTGCAACCCCGTGAATCGCATCACACCAGGCCTCCCTGTCCATCACCATCTCCTGGAGTTCACTCAGACTCACGTTCATCTAGTCTGTGATGCCATCTAGCCATCTCACCCTTTGTCATCCCCTTCTCCTCCTGCCCCCAATCCCTCCCAGCATCAGAGTCTTTTCCAATGAGGCAACTCTTTGCATGAGGTGGCCAAAGTACTGGAGTTTCAGCTTTAGCATCATTCCCTCCAAAGAAACCCAGGACTGATCTCCTTCAAAATGGACTGCTTGGATCTCCTTGCAGTCCAAGGGACTCTCAAGAGTCTTCTCCAACACCACACTTCAAACGCATCAATTCTTCAGTGCTCAGCCTTCTTC
>SJYC01002256.1:0-16717 GCA_006408675.1 Madoqua kirkii
GCATGCTGGAAGTTTGTGGCTCTTTATTGTGGAGGTTCCTCCCCGTGGGTGTAGTTGCGACAAGTGGCTTGTCAAGGTTTCCTGGCTAGGGAAGCTTGCATTGGTGTTCTGGTGGGTGAAATTGGATCTCTTCTTTCTGGAGTGCAATGAAGTGTCTAATAGTAAGTTTTGCGGTGTCTATGTTTTTGGTGTGATTTGGGGCAACCTGTATTTTAATGCTCAGGGTTGTTGTGTTCCTACATTGTTGGAGAATTAGCGTGGTATGTCTTGCTCTGAAACCTGTTGGCTCTAGGGTGGAGCTTGGTTCAGTGTAGGTATGGAGGCTTTTGCATGAGTTCTTGTTGATTAATGTTCCCTGGAGTCAGGAGTTTTCTGGTGTTCTCAAGTTTTGGGTTTATGCCTCCTGCCTCTGGCATTGTCTTATTCTTACAGTAGCCTCGGGACTTCTCCATCCATACAGCACTGATGATAAAACATCTAGGTTCAAGGTGAAAAGATTCTCCATAGTGAGGGACACCCAGAGACGTTCACAGAATTACATGGAGAAGAGGGAGGAGGGAGATAGAGGTGACCAGGAGGAGAAGAGGGGGAATCAAAAGGGAAGAGAGCAATTTAGCCAGTAATCAATTCCCTATTTGCTCTCCAGAGTCTGGAACACCTATAGAGGTTCATGGAGTTACATAGGGAAGTGAAGAGGGAGGAAAGAGATAGAGGTGACCAGGAGGAGAGGAGGGGGAGTCAAAAGGAGAGAGACCATTCTAGCCAGTGATCAGTTCCCTAAGTGTTCTCCACAGCCTGGAACACCCAAGAGACCACACAGTTAAGTAGAGAAGGGGGAGGGAGGAGATAGAGGTGACCTGAGGGAGAAAAAGGAGAGTCAAAAAGAGGAGAGAGCAATCAAGCCAGTAACCACACTCCTAAGTAAAAATGGGTTCTGAAGATTGGATTCTTAAAGGTATAAGATTGATAACAAATACCAAAAAGCAAAAATTAAAAATCTAGAGTAGAGGTTAGATTCTCAAAAATACATTATTTTTTAAAAATCACAAAAATTATAAAAAATATATGAAATTTGCTTTAATAATAGGATCCTTTTTTACAGCAAGGTAATAGGGGGTTTTAAAAATGAAAATTAAAGGAGTAAAAGAACTTAAAAATTTTTTTAAATTAATAAAAAATAATAGTAAAAGCGTCAAGAGCTTACTTTGGGGGGCTCCAAAATCACAGCAGACAGTGATTGCAGCCATAAAATTAAAAGATGCTTACTCCTTGGAAGGAAAGTTATGACCAACCTAGATAGCATATTCAAAAGCAGACATTACTTTGCCAACAAAGGTCTGTCTAATCAAGGCTATAGTTTTTCCAGTGGTCATGTATGGATGTGAGAATTGGACTATAAAGAAAGCTGAGTGCCAAAGAATTGATGCTTTTGAACTGTGGTGTTGGAGAAAGACTCTTGAGAGTCCCTTGGACTGTAAGGAGATCAAACCAGTCCATCCTAGAGGAGATCAGTCCTGGGTGTTCATTGGAAAGACTGATGTTAAAGCTGAAACTCCAATACTTTGGCCACCTCATGAGAAGAGTTGACTCATTGGAAAAGACCATGATGCTGGGGGGAACTAGGGGCAGGAGAAGGGGACAACAGAGGATGAGACGGCTGGGTGGCATCACCAACTCAATGGACATGAGTTTGAGTGAACTCTGGGAGTTGGTGATGGACAGGGCGGCCTGGTGTGCTGCGATTCATGGGGTCGCAGAGTCGGACACAACTGAGTGACTGAACTGAATAGTAAAACATATCTAGGAATTTCTCTGGAGCTGTTGAGGGCAGTGTGGGGTCTGTTCAGTTTCAGACAGTTCCTTTTTCCAGCTTATACTTCTCAAGGTCTGTAGGCCTCTTCCAATGTAGTAAATGCTAACTACAGGGTTTTATTTGTTGCACCTGTCACTTCCAAAATGGTTCCCTCTTCTTCGCTTATTTTGGTTTCCTCTGTTTGCAAGTCTCTTTAGTGTCTAATTTCCGCCCTGACACAAGGGGGCGAAGGCAGTCACTTATTTAGGCTCACTTGTTCAATTGTGCTGCGGGGAGGGAGGAACACTGCAAACAAATATCAGTGGTGTGTGTGGGGAGTGCTCAGTGTCTGGGCCACACCAGGTTTGCCGCTGCTTACGGCAAACTCCAGGTTGCTCTGCAGAACTGTCTAAAGCAGGCCCTGGGTTGCGTGCACTTCCTAGGTCTAAGCCACTCAGGTTCAGGTTCTCAGGTATTCCACAAAGGCACAGACTCGGCTGGGCTTGTGTTTTGTGCCATTCCCAGGTCTAGGAAGCTCAGGTGACCAGGTGCTTGGCGAGCATACACTCCTCTGGGGAGCTGATCTCTGGCTGCAACCCTCCTGGTGGATGTCAACCGTCCAGGATCCCAGAAGACTTGGTTAGCAACGGGGAGTCTGCTTGCCGTTTGGTAGAGGCCGCCGCCTCTGGGACAGAGTTTGCCCCTCACCTTCCAGCTCTGGCTGTCGCCCACCTGCCTCTCTGCCTCCGGCAGGGGAGGGACTGTTCTGTAGCTGGCTAGCTCTCCTCTGGTACTCGCTCAATCCTTTATTCTCTGAGCAGCCCAGCAGTGCCTTAGGTTAGAGCTTTTCACGGGCAAGTTCTTTTTCTCTCTCTGGCTATCCCACGTTTTGGGTTGTCAGCTCCCTCAGATTGCCCTCAGGGCATTCAGGCCTGTCCTTCCCGCACCTCCCTGTTCAGCCCCAGCTTGATGGCGGCCGACGCAAGCATCTGTCCAGGCTACTTCTCCTCTGGGAGTTGTGGTTAGGCAAGTAATCTGTGGGGTTTTTTTTTTTTTTTTCCTCCCAGTTATGTTGCCCTCTGAGATTCCAAAACTCCCCACAGAACCACCAGTGAGAGGGTTTCCTGGTGTTTGAAAACCTCTTTTTTACGATTCCCTCCCTGGGATGGGTCTCTATACCTAACTCCTTTGTCTCTCTTTTTATCTCCTATATTTTGTCCTATCTCCTTTTGAAGACAATGGGCTGCCTTTCTGGGTGCCTGGTGTTCTCCAACAGCGTTCAAAAGTTATTTTATGGCATTTACTCAGCGTTCAAATGATAGTTCAATGAATTTGTGGGGGAGAAAGTGGTCTCCCCATCCTAGTCCTCTGAAATCTGAGGACCACCCCCTACTGGTAGACTTTTTCACGATGGCCATTCTGATCAGTGTGAGGTGACGCTTTATTTTTCATTTGCATTTCTCTAATTAGTGATGGTGACCATTTTTTCATGTGCCTGTCAGCCATCCATATGTCTTTCAGTTCAGTTCAGTTCAGTTGCTCAGTTGTGTCCAACTCTTTGCAACACCATGAACTGCAGCATGCCAGGCCTCCCTGTCTATCACCAACTCCCAGAGTTCACTCAGACTCACATCCATCGAGTCAGTGATGCCATCCAGCCATCTCATCCTCTGTCGTCCTCTTCTCCTCCTGCCTCCAATCCCTCCCAGCATCAGAGTCTCTTCCAATGAGTCAACTCTTCACATGAGGTGGCCGAAGTACTGGAGTTTCAGCTTTCCCATCATTCCTTCCAAAGAACACCCAGGACTGATCTCCTTTAGAATGGACTGGTTGGATCTCCTTGCAGTCCAAGGGACACTCAAGTCTTCTCCATGTCTCATTTTATAGGTTGTCTTTTTCTTTGCTTGGGTCCTATTTACTTTTATTTCTATTTGGGAGACTGAATTAAGAAAACACTGATAAGATTTGTCAGAGAATGTTTTGCCTATGTTTTCTTCTAGTTTTATGTTATCATGTCTTACATTTGTCTTAAAGCCATTTTATTTCTGTGTATGATGTGAGAGTGTGTTCTCACTTCATTGATTTATATGTCACTGTCCAACTTTTCTAGCACCACTTGCTGAGGAGGCTTTTCTTTTGTCATTGTATATTCTTGTCTCCTTTGACACATTAATTGACCATAGGTGTGTGGGTTTATTTGGGGGCTCTCTATTCTGTTCCACTGATCCCTATATCTGTTTTTGTGCAACACCACACTGGATTAAGGTAGAATTAAGAATAAGCTAGAAAGAACCACCACATGAAACAGTTGAAAAGAAAATGATCCTTCAAAGCAATGAAGGCAGAATCAAGCCAGAAAGAGGAGGATGCAGAATTATTGATCAATCAGGCTTTGTAAGCCTGTATTGTACCACAGGATTCTCATTCTCCAACAAGATAGGTACCACAGGATTCTCATTCTCCAACAAGATAGGTACAGACTACTCTCATTTCACAACTAAGACTGAACAGTCAGGGGATTGGGGTGGGGGGGTGGCTATAGTCCAAATCAGTCAATGACAAAGTCAGAGTCTAACAACATGTCCCTCTGGTTCAAGTCCATGCCCTTTACAAGTACTCCACCTTACCAACTGGTTGACATGGAGGTAGACTAGATAAGTATTTTGGGAGTGAGAAAATGAATTAGAATTTCAAAAGGGTGGCAAAGACAGTAAGTTGGAATAGAATTTCCCAAAGAATACACATTAAAGAACCATAATCAGATGAATAAGAAAAACATTTAAAAATCCCTGATACTAAAAGTGCAGATAATCTACCTACCAATATTTTTAAGTACTGATATACAAATGAGTTACATCTGTTGGTAAAATGTGTGTATTTCTACAGAGGAAATTATCTTTCAATGATATTAAATATAGGTAATGTTTACTTCTCAAAAATAATGGATAAGGATAGTGACACACAAAACACTTGGAAGCAAAGAATTTAACCAAACATTACCATATTCAATCAAGAGAATATTCATAATGTAGAGATACAAAGAAATTTCAAGTCTAAGTTTCAGGAAACTTCCTACCCAAATGCCTCAAGAAACATACTGCAAATCACAAAAAGCTGAGAGAAAGCTTCTAATATAACGTAGAAGCAACTGCCAAGTGACTCCCTAGCTCAAATTTTCTACAGAAACCCAGTGTTATAGTGCTGTTAAGTTTAATGGAAAGGGACATAGATAGTAAGAAATATGGTGAAATGCTTAAAGATTTTTTAAAAATACAACAAAAAATTAGGACAAAAGATTTAATACCCAAATTATAATAAAAGATATATCTCAAAGGCAAAAATTAGAAGTTGGAGAAATAAAGCTTTTAAAAGAGCATAAAAATAGTAGGCAGACCAAGAATAAAAATTAAATATAAATTGCCTAAATCCACTTAGTAAAAATTTCAAATTTCATTTCTTATGACGTATTGTTCTCAAAACATTAGAACATGAAAGTAATCTTCAGGAAAACTGTGTTGTTCACTGATCTATTTTCACCATCTAGAACACTGCCTGGCATCTGATAGTTTTTTGAATGAATGGATGCAAAAGAATGCTAACAAAACCTGCATCTGTCCAGCTGGTACAGGTAATCAGGCACTTTGATTCAGTGCATATGGGAATTTTACACAGGGTGTCACTGTTTCAGAGGCAATTTATAATAGAGCACATGCTACAAGCCTGAAAAATCCTTAATCCAAGAACTTTATTCCAGAAATGTATAGAATTTTTAAAAGATCTCTAAGGCATTTAATATATTTTTGTTTACAATAAACAAAAGGTGAACCTAATGATCTGATTTAAATGTCCTCCAACAGAGGGCTAACTAAATTATAGGCCAACCATACCATAGGATCCCAGGCACTTACATAAGGGAAGATGTCATAGATGTCAATGTGGAAGATGATGACTCATATACTTTAAAGAAAAAAGCGAACTACAAAGAACACAGAGCACAAACCTACTCCTGAATAAAACATCTGGAAGAAGCAACACAAATGTTAATAGTGTGTTCCTCAAAATGGAAAGGTAACAGTGATTTTTATTTTCTTTTGTTCACTTCTATTTTACAATGCTTCTACACAGAACATGTATTATTTATAATATGAAACAGTCTATTTGAAAAACCTAAAAACATTTTTGAATGAGACCAACCCTATAGGCTATAAAGTAGTGTCAAACAAAATATTAATTGTAAATATCACCTACCCCCTGGAAAAACACATTCTTCCCCTTTCTGCTCTATGGATGCCTCTGATATTAGATTACACCCATTTCTGAACATGTTTAGTCTTGGTAAAGGAAGGAAACCATAAGAGGTTACATGCCAGAACAAAGTAGAAACTGGCACTTTTACTCTAGCTTTGGTTGAGACCATTAAACAGCAAACAACACTCAGTTTCTAATGTAAACCACTATACTAGCCAACACTAAGCATATGTGATCCTCACAAGAAACCTTCTTCAAGAAAACATGCAAGTCAGATACATCTCATACACAAATAACATTTAAGTTTCTGTTTGAGCTTACTATTCATCACAGTATACATCCTGAAAAGACCTCTTAGCAACAAAACAAAAAAAGTGCATAGGCTGAAATATTAGGAAACAACTGGAATGAAAACTGAGCTTATATTAAATAGTCTAAGTCAATCAATTGTAAAAGTTAACATATGTTATCCTATTTTATTTTAAGGTCCAGATTCAGAATATACATTTCACAAACAATTCATTAATTTCCTTGCTGTAATAAAAAGTGAAAAGACAAGACTACAAAGATGCCATCCTGTGTCCCATTTATTTTCCACAACCAAAAGTCCTGTTCCAGTTTTCATAAAGCTCTAAATCTTCAGGAGATACGCTAGGTCGCACATTTCTGAAAGCATTTTCAAAGTCACTGTAAGCTATTGGGCGAACTTGATCAGGTGTTATGGTGGCAATGTCAACTGCCTGCAAACTGCGAATAGGACCCAGAGACGCCTCCCGGCACAGCTGAGTCATGTCTGCCCCAGAGAACCCGTCAGAATGCTGCACCACCAGTGCGAGCTCCTCCTCACTGAGGCAGCACTGTTCCTTGGACATCAGATTAACTACTATCTGTTTTCTGGCTGAAGCTTCTGGGAGGGGAATATACAGCCTTTTCACCAGCCTTCTCCGGGCAGCCTCGTCAATTTCTTGTGGCCGGTTGGTTGCTCCCACCACTAGAATACGGTCTTCAGAAGATGTGGCTGCCCCATCTAACTGAACTAGAAATTCGGTTTTTATCCTTCTAGAAGATTCGTGCTCACCATCTCCACGTTGAGATAACAGGGAATCAATTTCATCAATAAATATCACAGCTGGTTGCTGACATCTGGCTACAGCAAACAATGCACGGACCATTTTCTCCCCCTCACCCACCCACTTGGAAGTCAAGGAGGAAGCAGAGATACTGAAGAACGTTGCCCCAGCCTGACTAGCAATGCATTTGCCAATCAGAGTCTTACCAGTGCCAGGAGGACCGAAGAGCAGAATGCCTTTAGGGGGTCCTCGTAGGCCAGTGAAGATGTCTGGCCGCAACATGGGCCACACAACTATCTCCTTTATTGTGGCCTTGGCAAATTCCACGCCTGCGATATCTTCCCAGTTTACTGGAGGTCCCTGATCCATAATTTCATTCATAATAAGTTCAATCATTCTGGGCTCCAAGTTCTTCAGCGCTCGTCCACGGGATGTGCCGGGTCTGCAGCACCTGTACCCTGAGGCTTATACTGCATCCCCCCACCTGGATCTCCCCCATCTTGCTTAGGTACAGGAGGAACAAACTTTCCAAATATTCCTCGGGATCTACCAGCCCCCAGAGACTTTTTTACTCCACCATAGGAAGACCCTGATGCACGCTGGGGCTGGTGGTGCTTTTTCTGCTGATCTACCCATAACTGTTCCTTTGCAGTTTTAAAAGCAGGCAGACTGCGCTCCCCTCTTTGGCCATTATCTTCTGTTTTACTAAAAGCCTTATTCAGTATTGGGGTGGAAAGTGCATCAATGGTGCCAGCACCATAAAAAGCTTTTTTGTCCTGTGCATTTTCACAGAAAGAAGGAAAACAAGACTGATTAGATGAGAACACATTGAGACCTATACTGCCTTTTAGAAAGCTGTTATTTTCTGTTTTGACATTCCCAAATAATGGTTTGGCATGGAACTTTGCAAGGGCTGACTCACCAAAAGGTGCTGAGGCTACAGGACATGTCTTAGTGGTGTTAATGACCAGAGGAGGCTGGGCATTCTGAGGGCATGTCAAAGAAGGACCATCCTCTGCAAACTCTTGAGTCCTGTCAGCACCATGGGCTGAATTAGTCAACAGGTTGCTCTCCCCAGAACCACCACAAACGCTAAACGTAGGAAGGTCAAAGACAGTGGCCTCTTTGTGGATGACTAGTGATGCATCAGCAGGCGCCATCAGAGAGTCTTTGGATTTCTTGCCAGCACGCATCATCTCCTGCACATTGCTCAGTTTGAACACATTATTTACTGACAATCCAGACTTCCATTTGTCACTGTCAGTTTGCTGAGATCTTGCAAGAGTTAAAATGCTTTCTGCATAGTTATTCAAGCCAGTTTCAACATTGTCAGAATCAATAACTGCAGAATATTTCTCTGCGTATTTTCTGAACAGTGTAGTAGCACAGACCTGGGAAATATCAGAGTTTGCCCATGCATACTGAATGTGGAGTATCTGGCTCGGTAGGCATCTGCCTTCTGTCCAGGTGTACACGTACCAGATGTAAGTGCTAAGTAATTCTTCTGCCAGTCACTCAGGTGTACAGACCTGGAGCTGGAGGCCTGCATTTTAGAGGCTCTATGACAAATAACAAAGATGAAAAAAATTCAGTTTAGAAGGAAACAAAGACATAACACTTTAAACATACTTTTAAAATCTTTGCCCATCTTAAGGAAAACACACTGGACTTTTAATTTATAAAGTAAATTTATAAGGAAAGGCTGTTTATAGTGGAAACATCTATTTAACCATAGCTTTCAAACATTCAAGATATAAAAGATTAAAAAGTCAATAATGCTCTGTTATGGGTTAAACTGTTTTAGTTATATAACAATTTTCCCTGTGAATAGGAAAAACACTCACAAGGTTTAGAGGGTGGTGTCAGTGACCAGAATGCCCAGTAGCTGGGCATTCTGAGGGCACTTCAAAGGACCGCCATCTGGAAAGTCTTGGGTCCTGTCAGGGCCACGGGCCTAGTTAGTTACTAGGTCACTCTCCCCAGAATCACCACAAACAGTAAATGCAGGAAGATCAAAGACAGTGGCGGCAACATGGAAAACAATGGAACTAGAGACAAGCAAAGCAAAACAAACCAAGTCAAGCAGACGGGTGTAAGTCTGGTCTCTAAGGACAATCAGAGGAACAATGTCGTGGTGACTTCTTCCTATTGCTGGGCCTCCAGTTTTATCTGTAAAATAAGAGAAATCACTGTGAGAATCAAGTCAAATAATGAATATGAAAATACCTGAAAATTACTATTAGCCTCTTTATTGCACAAATGCAGACACTGAGGCTGAGAGTTCAGAAACTTAAGCTGAGGTCACACAGCCCGTGAGCAATGGTGCCAGAATTCACACATGAGCAGTTTCACTGCAGTTCATGTGCACTTTACCATGGACAAAATGCCCCTTCACGGTGCCACCAAAGGTCACAGATGACAGACAGGAACAATTATCACATAGTAAACGTTTCCAAGGATTTGGAACAGGTAGATGAGCACTTAAAACAACATGCCCTAGAATCTCTCACAATTTCCCAGTTTCACAGGATGCTTTATAAAGCGAAGCTGTTGTGATGAAATATGAGAACGAGTAGGTAGTAAGGTGCTTTATTTTAGATCTTTCATCCCTCATGTTAGTCTTATAAGCCTCCTTACATTAACTTAAAATTATTTTTACGGAACTGTAGATGAATGTGTAGATGAATGTTGGTGGATGTGTAGAATTTACCTGACAATCCATAAGAAAAATGAGTAAGAAAATGTTGAAGCTTCCTAAGAGTACTGCAGTAAAGTAAAAACCAAGAACTTTATGTATTTTAAATTTTACCTTCGAAATTGCATGTAAATATAGTTTAATAATCAGCAGGTTCTTTTCGTGCAAGAGCCATGCTTAATACAGCTTTCACCCATGAACCCTACAAAGAATCAGTCATATTGTAAGTAGGTGTTCATAAACCTCTGTAATATTTTTGAAAAAAATAAACCTAACACTAAGAGAGATCCTAATTTGCTTACAGCTGTAAAGTCAAAACTAGAACTGACATATCGTGACAATTTATCCCTCTTTCCACTATTCCATTTTATCCTATTTTAATCCCACAATAGCAGAAATGAGAAATTGCAAGAGAGGTGATTTGAAAGTCACTTACAACCAACTTTCTTGTTACCATGAACATCCTATTCCTTTCCCACAGCGTCATCCCATCTTGTCATCTGCAACCCTGGGAGTCTTCCAAAGGCTCAGCGTCCTAATCACTGTCTCCCAATACCCTGCTCTTCCAAAGGCTCAGCGTTCTAATCACTGTCTCCCAATACCCTGCTCTTTCCTTTCCACCCTCTCAGATTTCTTCCACATTCACCTCTCAAGTCTTCCTTTTTCCTTTCAACGCAGTAATTCACCCAAGGACTACTGACACACAAACCAAAGACGGCTTGGCCGGCGCCCCTCAGCAGCAGAGCCTGGCCCCGGGCACCACTTCCTAGATCTCTACAACGGTTATTGGGCAGTGATGTGTGAGCTGCAGTCCCATCTTCTGGGGTTTTTCCTGCCCGTTGTAGGATGCGGTGTTGATCCAGACGGCAGGTGCTTTCTACCACACCGACCCTCTCCCTGCACTGAAGGAGCGTCCCCGGGGACAGTGGCCACCGCGCTGACCGGGCTGCGGATGGCAGACCCCGCGGCGCTCACAGGGAGGGACCGCCCACTGCCCGCTAGCCCTGACCTGGGGTGCAGGCCCTTCCTTCTGGCCCCGGGCCTGGCCCCTCCTCCCCTCGCGGAGCCTCGGGAGAGCGCCGCCCGCCCGGCCCCCGGGACACTGCCTCCCCAGAAGCCGGCTCCGGAACCGCCGCTGCTGGAGCCTTACCAGCCGGGAGACCACATTCTCGGGTCGGCCTGCCCGCACGTGGAGCCACTTGCACCTTCAGCCTTCCCGGCCCGCGCCCAACCCAGGCCTTAGCTTCCCAAGGGGTCTCCCCGCCGACCTGCAGCTTCCGAAAAACGCGCGGACCGTCTGCGCCTGCGCACTGCTGCCGGTTCAGCCCCGCTGTGCGTGCGTGCGTGCGTGCATGCGTGCGTGCATCCCGGCGTGCGTGAGTCTGTGAGACACTGAGAGCGCGGGCGGGGAAGCGCTGTAGACTTCCGGGGGCGGGGTCTGAAGTCCCAGTCCCGCCCCGGCCCCGCCCCCGTGTCTTCGTTACCAAGCTCAAGCTCTGACAAGCTCCCTAGGTGAGTTGGTTTGGCTGTTTCCCTTAGGAACGGGCCTCCCTCTCACACATTTTTAGACTCAATCTGGGAGTTAGAATCCGCATCTCAGATCCCCACGTCACTCAGCCAGCGCGTCCTTTTCTTCCGTGAGTCCTGGAGGACTTGCTCCGGGAAGACTGGGAAGCATGCCCTTCTTCCCAGGGACTGTCCTGGTGCAGGACAAGGAACGGAATACCCCTCACAGCCACTTCTGGATATTAGGTTGGTGCAAAAGAAATTGTGGTTTCAGACCTTGAATTTTAAATCATCATCAGTTCAGTTCAGTTCAGTCGCTCAGTCGTGTCCAAATCTCTGCGACCCCAAGAATCGCAGCAGGCCAGGCCTCCCTGTCTGTCACCAACTCCCAGAGTTCACTCAGACTCACATCCATCGAGTCAGTGATGCCATCCAGCCATCTCCTCCTCTGTTGTCCCCTTCTCCTCCTGTCCCCAATCCCTCCCAGCATCAGAGTCTTTTCCAATGAGTCAACTCTCACATGAGGTGGCCAAAGTACTGGAGTTTCAGCTTCAGCATCATTCCTTCCAAAGAAATCCCAGGGTTGATTTCCTTCAGAATGGACTGGTTGGATCTCCTTGCAGTCCAAGGGACTCTCAAGAGTCTTCTCCAACACCACAGTTCAAACGCATCAATTCTTCAGTGCTCAGCCTTCTTCACAGTCCAACTCTCACATCCATACATGACCACTGGAAAAACCATAGCCTTGACTAGACGGACCTTAGTTGGCAAAGTAATGCCTCTGCTTTTGAATATGCTGTCTAGATTGGTCATAACTTTTCTTCCAAGGAGTAAATGTCTTTTAATTTCATGCTTGCAGTCACCATCTCCAGTGATTTTGGAGCCCCCCAAAATAAAGTCTGACACTAGGCTGATCTCCTTCAGAATGGACTGGTTGGATCTCCTTGCAGTCCAAGGGACTCTCAAGAGTCTTCTCCAACTCCACAATTCAAAAGCATCAATTCTTCGGTGCTCAGCCTTCTTCACAGTCCAACTGCCACATCCATACATGACCACTGGAAAAACCATAGCCTTGACTAGACGGACCTTAGTCAGCAAAGTAATGTCTCTGCTTTTGAATATACTATCTAGGTTGGTCATAACTTTTCTTCCAAGGAGTAAGCGTCTTTTAATTTCATGGCTGCAATCACCATCTGCAGTGATTTTGGAGCCCCCCAAAATAAAGTCTGACACTGTTTCCACTGTTTCCCCATCTATTTCCCATGAAGTCAGGAACTGGATGCCATGATCTTCGTTTTCTGGATGTTGAGCTTTAAGCCAACTTTTTCGCTTTCCTCTTTCACTTTCATCAAGAGGCTTTTGAGTTCCTCTTCACTTTCTGCCATAAGAGTGGTGTCATCTGAATATCTGAGGTCATTGATATTTCTCCCAGCAATGGTGATTTCAGCTTGTGTTTTTTCCAGTCCAGCATTTCTCACGATGTACTTTGCAGGTGTACTCTGCATAGAAGTTAAATAAATAAAGCAGGGTGACAATATACAGCCTTGATATACTCCTTTTCCTATTTGGAACCAATCTGTTGTTCCATGTCCAGTTCTAACTGTTGCTTCCTGACCTGCATACAGATTTCTCAAGAGGCAGATTAGGTGTTCTGGTATTCCCATCTCTTTCAGAATTTTCCACATGTTGATTGTCATCCCCATAGTCAAAGGCTTTGGCATAGTCAATAAAGCAGAAATAGATGTTTTTCTGGAACTCTCTTGCTTTTTCCATGATCCAGCAGATGTTGGCAATTTGATCTCTGGTTCCTCTGCCTTTTCTAAACCAGTTTAAACATCAGGAAGTTCACGGTTCACGTATTGCTGAAGCCTGGCTTGGAAAATTTTGAGCATTACTTTACTAGCATGTGAGATGAGTGCAATTGTACGGTATTTTGAGCATTCTTTGGCATTGCCTTTCTTTGGAATTGGAATGAAAACTGACCTTTTCCAGTCCTGTGGCCACTGCCATAGGCGATCCATATTAAAGAGAGAGAGAGTTGTAAACAATCACTTTTACCATATGGTTCATAAGAAGGAAGAGGGTACTTATCACCTTATTGAAAAACTAACAAAGGAAATGCCTGGATCCCTCAGTCCTGGGAGAAGCTTGCCTCTCCTCTTAATTCCTGAATATTCAGGAATTAATAAGGAACAGAGGATTCCTAACAGATCCAGAACAGCACACAGGAAGCTTCATGTTAAATGCCTCCTGACAACCTGGCAGAGAGGGAATCAAGGTACATAAAGGGCTGTGCTCTTGTCCTCACCATGAGGACTCACATGGTGAAAGGGGCAAGGGAGCACTCTGGGATCTCTTTTATAAGGGCACTAATTTCATTCATGAGGGCTCCAGCCTCATGACCTAATCACTTCCCAGTGGCCTCTTTGAAGTTTACACTAGGTCATGTCTGACTCTTGCAACCCCGTGGATTGTAGCCTAGCAGGCTCCTCTGTCCATGGGATTTCCCAGGCAAGAATACTGGAGTGGATTACCATTTCCTTCGCCAGAGATCTTCCTCACCCAGGGTTTGAGTCCTGGTCTCCTGCATTGACAAGTGGATTCTTTACTGACCGAGCCATCAAGGAAGCCCCGTTAAGGGGGCACAAATACTCAGTCTGAAGAAGGGAATGACAGTCCACTCCAGTGTTCTTGCCTAAAGAATCCCATGGACAGAGGAGCCTGACAGGCTGCGGTCCATGGGGTCGTGAAGAGTAGGACACGACTGAGTGGCTAACACAGCTAACACACAAATACTCAGTCTATAGTAACAGCTTGATGAGGAGGTACAAGGACTGAGAAGGTGAATAGAGGATGGTGAGCACGGAGCAACAGTGTATGGTTGTGTTTGGAACAAGTTTTATAGGTGAGCTTTGTGAATTGCAAGCCCTAGAGTGATGTCACACTCTGCTGCAACCCCTCCTTACCACTGTGTGTTTCACAAGGTGTCTGGATACTGAAGCCCTAAGTTAGGTCCTTAGATCACTTGGATACAAAAGTCCTGCTGACCTGTTGATCTGTCTTCCCGTCTACCGCAGAATGCTCGATGAGGATACTCACCTGTCAATCTTGTCTTCCTCCATGCTCTTGGCACTATGTCCCTCACCTCTCCAAAGAGAGCAGGCACTCAGCTATTTGTTGGATCACATACAATTCTAGAAAGAGATTATTTATCAATTATTAATTTTTTAAAGGCAGAATAGAGGCGGTTCAGTGTCAGTTCACCCTTTCTGATACATCTTGACATACACTGAATTGACAGGGTGACTACAGACAATGGAGAGAGACATTTCCACAGTGACTCAAGTCATTAATGAGTTTAGTAGTTGGGGCCACCACGGAGTGCAGAATCAAGGGCTGTGATGATACAGTAACATGTCCTTTGTTGTGGAGGCATTTTGGCTTCATCAGCAGACCTTGAAGTTAGCTGGATTGCTGGGAGCTCAGAAACTTTCCCTGCTTTGCAGCTTTCTCTTATGGGTTGAATGACATCTGCCAAAAACTCAGTGTCAAAGTCCTAAGCCCCAGGACCTCAGAGTGTGACTGTACTTGGAAACAGTGTTACTGCAGATGTAATTAGTACAAATGAGGCCATATTGGGGTAGGGTGGCCCCTAATTCGTTATGATTGTTGTCTTTATAAAAAGGGGAAATTTGGACACACACAACACTCTGTGAAGACAAAGGCAGAGATCAGGGTGACACTTGTACAAGCCAAAGAATATCAAACATTGCTAGCAAACCACCAGAAACTAGAGGGGAAACCTGGAACAGGTTCTTCCTCACAGCTGTCAGAAGGAACCAGTTTTTAATCTCAGCCTGCTAGCCTCCAGGACCATAAGACAATAAATTGCTGCTGTTTGCTCAGTTTGTGGTGCTTTGTTCCAGCAGCCCTAGCAAATGAACACACTAACCAAGAGTGGCCCAAGCTCTGGTAAGGTGCCACCTTGGGGGGCCCTCTCTTGTGCATGCACAGTGGCAGCTGACATCACCTGGGCCCTGGCCTGTGTTCGTTCAGAGCAACATTTGCGGGATATAGTTAAGGTCTCAAACAGGAAGTAGACGTGTGTAGTGTTTAGTCACTCAGTCATGTCTGACTCTGTGACTCCCATAGACTGTAGCCTGCCAGGCTTCTCTGTCCATGGATATTCTCCAGGCAAGAATCCTGGAGTGGGTTGCCATTTCCTTCTCCAAGGGATCTTCCCAACCCAGGGATCGATCCCAGGTCTCCGCATTGTAGGAGGATTCTTTACCGTCTGAGCCACCAGGGAAGCCCAGGGAGCAGGCAGGGAAGCTAAGTAAGTTTGTGTTTCCAACCATTTTATTTGTTATCTAGATTTGAGGTGATGAGAAGTGAATCAAAGACTCAGAGCTGAACTGATCTCACTACAAGGTTGGACACGGAGCCAACAGCTCGGGCGGTGGTCCTAGGGGGCCTCCCCTCCTGTCCACCAGCCGTTCCCTCCACATTAACCTCAGGTGCAAAATCACCGATGGTGAGGCCTCGTTCCTCCTCAGTCACTTGGTTCTTCAGCAGGGAAAACAGCCTTTATTCCGCTGGGTCATCTCTTTGAAATAGTCTCCCTTGTGACTTTTTCCCCCCAGTGAGACCTGACAGTTTTCATTACACTGGAGTGCTCTTTTCCTGCCTCTTTTTATTGGGCCATCAGGATACTGCAGGACCTTCAGGGCAGGGGTTCTACTATTATCTCTTCTCTCAAGCTCCAGGACACTGAACATATCATTTATTTAATAGTAACCATAAAAAGCCTTTGAAAGTAATCCTTGTAAATGGCCTTGTGACTTTTGTGATATTGAACTTCTGAAGGAATACGTACATGAGATTTTTTTTAATATATTGAAGGTAAATGCTTTTAACAGTCTGAAGAAGTTGCCAGCAATCTAAAAACATTACCCAGTGAAGAGGGAAGCGCCTGGAGAAAAGTGTCAGTCTTCTGTGAGGTGGCATCAGCACTAAACACAGGAAAAGGGTACTCAGATAAATTGGTCTGGGTTTGAATTGTTTACCAGATGAATTGTCAGCTTTGGTTCAGTGTGACAGTCGTTTTCCTTCTTCTTCTCACACTCATGATGACAGAGCCACAGCAGAGAAAAGATCTGAGTCTTCTTGGTGTAAGTCAGGACTTTGACAGTCAGTGCTGCTGACTTTGTGCAGCACGGTTCTGCTGTGGAGGGTTACCACCCTGCGCATTGTAGGAGGTCTCACAGCATCCCTGGCCTCCACCCGCTAGATGCCAGCATCATCCTGCCCCCTACAGTTGTGACAACCCAAAAGTCTCCAAACTCAACTAAATGTCCAGAGAGGCAAAATCACTGTCTGCTGAAAAACACGGATCTAAATGGGGGG
>SJYC01002257.1:0-13857 GCA_006408675.1 Madoqua kirkii
GGGTGGGGGGGGTGGGGGGGGAAATGTGCTTCAAGAGCATTGATTTTTGGATTCCTTTTGGGAGAAATGAGGACATACCATGGTTGGTTTCTAGTTACCAAGAGCAAGGTACTTGACTTAAAGGAGGAAACTGGGCACGTCAGGAAAGAGCACAGAGTATCCCAATGCACGCACCTCAGGTTTCTTAGCATTATTTCTTATTCCTGGTTTACTAACAGTCATTGAAATATTAACCCTGTGGAACTCAAAATCAAGCTTGCAAAAGCTTCTAGTTTCATCCACACTAAGCTTATGTATCTGATTTTACCCACTGGGAAAGGAAGTTGGGTCATGTCCCATTTGAGATTCACGGTAGAGACTCAGAGACCCTCCCTCCTGCCTATGGCTAGAATGCCATTCTTTGCTCTTGCAGCTCCTTTCCTGGGGTCCCCCAGGAACCAAGGCTGCTTACATAGTTGGGTGCATCAGTCTGGTTTATTGTTTCCTCCAGGGGAAGAAACCTGCTCTCTGGCTGTTGCTGTGTCGTCCTCATCTCCTGCTTTGCCAAGGAGAGTCCTACTCAAGAACCACACCCCCCCTTTTTTTTTTCTTGACTCAAAAAGATGAGCCTTTCTCCCTTAGTGCTGCATTCACCTCCCTCTCAGCACCCTTGGGCCTGGTCTCCCAGAAGGTTAAGTCAACAGGGCTGTCAGCTCATACTCATGCAGAGACATTTTCCTAAGCCACAGCTCCAGTGGCAGGTCTAGTTATGCACTGAGGCTGGACCTTGCTCCCTTTCCACTACAAGGAGGATGCTCTCCCCACATCCAAAGAGCTGTCCGTTCCTCTTGCTGCCTACGTGGTGGGGCTGGTGCTCAGGTGCTCCTTTGATGACAGCACTCCTAGCATCCGTAGCTGCTGCTGGCCCACTCCCTTCCCAGCAGAGAAAATGGGCAACCTCAGATACTCGCCAGTGCTGGCCAGGGTGCACTGGTGGTGCTCATGAGTCTGGGGACAGTTTCCCAGTCCCGCTATTCTTGTTCCCACCCGTGATGACTCATTTCTCAGAATACTCCAACTGGAGACTCCTCAATAAGCAAGTGCAAAAGTAAAGCAGTGTGATGCTGATATACTTGGTGAGCTCTGGGCTATTTAGTCTTAATAAACCATGTGTTCAATTAGTCCACTGACCTTCTCTTAGCACCTATTATGTATTAGATCCTGATCTAGTAGTGAACAAGACTGACAAGCTCCCTGTCTTCATGAGCTTACACCTTAATGGGAGAGAGAGGCCATATACAAATAAGAGCATCAGTAAAAAAGATGATTTCAGAGTGTAATATGTGCCTAAAGGAAGTCAACAAGATAGAGTGTGACTGAGAGGGTAGCTGCTTTAGGGAGAGGCTTTAGAGAATCACCTCTGAGGAGGTGACATTTCTTCTAACACCTGAAGGACTGTGAGTTCCCAGCAGTGCAAAGAGCCGGGGAAGAGTTCCAGGCACAGGGAACAGCCCATGGTAAGACTGTGACTCTTGAACAAACTTGGCCAGTTTGAGAATACTACAGGGACCAGTGAGGGAGAGGGGTGCCATGAGATGGGGCTGGACAGCTGGGCAGGGCTCATCATGGAGGACTTTGAAAGACAAAGAAAAGAGTCTAAGAGCAGGGAGGCCCCTGAAAGGATTTAAGCAGGAAGCAGCATGATCTGATCCACATTTTATAAAGACCACACTGGCTACTGTGTTGGAATGCAGTGCAGGAAGAAGACTGGAAGCAGAGAGATAGATTATATGGCAGACAAGGCTCCAGGTGATGGATGGGTGAAATAGGGTGATGGGTTCAGAAATGGAGGAAAGAGGATGTATGTGAGGTACATTTTTAACAGAATCAACAGTACTTGATACAAGGAGAAAGAGAATAATGTGAACTGGTTGATGATATTTGTTAAGATGTGGAGGGGAAGCATGTATCTGGGGTGCTTAGAACATTCTAAGTGGACATAATATTAGATAAATTTACATCTCATGAAATAAGGTATAATCAGCATTTCTAGGATGATCATTACTACTTCAAATAACTGTAAGTCTTCTGGAAAAATGAAATTATCCACTGAGCATGAGCTAATTTGTTGTTGATGTGAAGTCATCCCTGAAGGTGGGGTGTCTTTTACATGAGCACCCACTTTTCAGTGCAGACACCTTTATCAGCAATGGCAGAAGCTGAGCATAGAAAGAAATGGTGATTGCAACCAAGGGTAAATAGGAGTTTATCTTGGTAAGTTTAAAAATTACCCCCCAGTTCACCTTAGAAAGTGACCTTATTGCTGTTTCATTTATTAATGGGCAACTGTGGGATAAAGTAATAAAGTAAGGCTATTAAACTCTAATGAAGCACTAAGGTCAAGCATTCTGGGTATGCAGAACATCCAGAAATAGAGTCTGCCTGTTTGTGCTAACACAATGATGATTTGTGTTTATAGATTAGAATTGATTGTGTAGTTCCTAATGGCATGTCCAAATAAATCTTTCAGTTCACTTCAGTCACTCAGTCGTGCCTGACTCTGCAACTCCATGAATCACAGCACACCAGGCCTCTCTGTTTATCACCAGCTCCTGGAGGTTACCCAAACTCATGTCCATCAAGTTGGTGATACCATCAAGCCATCTCATCCTCTGTCATCCCCTTCTCCTCCTGCCCCCAGTCCTTCCCAGTATCAGAGTCTTTTCCAATGAGTCAGTGCTTCTCATGAGGTAGCCAAAGTATTGGAGTTCAGCTTCAGCATCAGTCTTTCCAGTGAATATTCAGGACTGATCTCCTTTAGGATGGACAGGTTGGATCTCCTCGCAGTCCACGGGTCTCTCAAGAGTCTTCTCCAACACCACAGTTCAAAAGCATCAATTCTTCAGCGCTCAGCTTTCTTCACAGTCCAACTGTCATATCCATACATGACCACTGGAAAAACCATAGCCTTGACTAGACAGTCCTTTGTTAGCAAAGTAATGTCTCTGCTTTTGAATATGCTATCTAGGTTGGACATAACTTTGTTTCCAAGGAGTAAGCGTCTTTTAATTTCATGTCTGCAGTTACCATTTGCAGTGATTTTGGAGCCCCCCAAAATAAAGTCTGACACTGTTTTCACTGTTTCCCCATCTATTTCCCATGAAGCGATGGGACCGGATGCCATGATCTTCGTTTTCTGGATGTTGAGCTTTAAGCCAACTTTTTCACTCTCCTCTTTCACTTTCATCAAGAGGCTTTTGAATTCCTCTTCACTTTCTGCCATAAGGGTGGTGTCATCTGCATATCTGAGGTTATTGATATTTCTCCCAGGAATCTTGATTCCAGCTTGTGCTTCCTCCAGTCTAGAATTTTTCATGATGTATTCTGCATAGAAGTTAAATAAGCAGGGTGACAATATACAGCCTTGACATACTCCTTTTCCTATTTGGAACCAATCTGCTGTTCCATTTCCAGTTCTAACTGTTGCTTCCTGACCTGCATACAGATTTCTCAAGAGGCAGGTCAGATGGTCTGGTATTCCCATCTCTTTGAGAATTTTCCACAGTTTATTGTGATCCACATAGTCAAAGGCTTTGGCATAGTGAATAAAGCAGAAGTAGATGTTTTTCTGGAACTCTCTTGCTTTTTGCATGATCCAGCGGATGTTGGCAATTTGATCTCTGGTTCCTCTGCCTTTTCTAAAACCAGCTTGAATATCTGGAAGTCTACGGTTCACATATTGCTGAAGCCTGGCTTGGAGAATTTTGAACATTGCTGTATTACTAGCATGTAAAATGGAGGAGCCTGGTAGGCTGCAGTCCATGGGGTCGCTAAGAGTCAGACACGACTGAGCGACTTCACTTTCACTTTTCACTTTCATGCATTGGAGAAGGAAATGGCAACCCACTCCAGTGTTCTTGCTTGGAGAATCCCAGGGATGGTGGAGCCTGATGGGCTGTCATCTATGGGGTTGCACAGAGTTGGACACGACTGAAGTGACTTAGCAGCAGCAGCAGCAGCATGTGAGATGAGGTGAAGGCAATGGCACCCCATTCCAGTACTCTTGCCTGGAAAATCCTGTGAATGGAGGAGGCTAGAATGCTGCAGTCCATGGGGTCGCTGAGGGTTGGACACAACTGAGCGACTTCACTTTCACTTTTCACTTTCATGCATTGAAGAAGGAAATGGTAACCCATTCCAGTGTTCTTGCCTGGAGAATCCCAGGATGGGGGATCCTGGTGAGCTGCCGTCTGTGGAGTCGCACAGAGTCAGACATGACTGAATTGACTTATAAGTAGCAGCTTATCCATTTTGTGTTTGTATACTTATGTATTAAGTTTTCTTGAAATTGGTCACAATTATAATTGGCTAGTGACAAATCTTCAACCAGAAAATGTGTCTATTCTGGAGGGTGTTTTTGTTTTGTGGTTGGTTCCTTGCTGTCTAGGGTCATCCTGTCCAAAATATTCTCCTTTATAATGAAGAAACAGGCCCAGAGAGATTAGGCTCCCCTGGCTGTCTAGGTCCCTAGCATTTGATTCTGGGGCTGTCTCCATTGACTTTGATAAGGTTTTCAGTGAAACTTCTTTGGTAGTTCAAAAGGTAAAGCGTCTGCCTACAATGTGGGAGACCAGGGTTTGAACCCTGAATCAGAAAGATCCCCTGGAGTAATTCTGGAGGGTGTTTTTGTTTTGTGGTTGGTTCCTTGCTGTCTAGGGTCATCCTGTCCAAAATATTCTCCTTTATAATGAAGAAACAGGCCCAGAGAGATTAGGCTCCCCTGGCTGTCTAGGTCCCTAGCATTTGATTCTGGGGCTGTCTCCATTGACTTTGATAAGGTTTTCAGTGAAACTTCTTTGGTAGTTCAAAAGGTAAAGCGTCTGCCTACAATGTGGGAGACCAGGGTTTGAACCCTGAATCAGAAAGATCCCCTGGAGTTGTAAATGGCACCCCACTCCAGTACTCTTGCCTGGAAAATCCCATGGACGGAGGAGCCTGGTAGGCTACATACAGTCCATGGGGTCACAAAGAGTTGGACACAGTTGAGCAGCTTCACTTGCCTATTCAGTGAAACTAAGAGGCAGGATTATTTCACTAGCTTATTTTGAAAATAGTCTGTTTATAAGCACAGCTTGTCAATGATCACATTTCCTCTGAATAAACAATTAAGATGATAAGGGGCTTTCTGTATTAAATAGAATGAGGCTTACATTGTACAACTAACTCAACTATGTTTGTTCCCTCTCTAAGCCTAGTTAGTATTTGTTAACAGGACATCTGTTTCATTATGACACTGTATAGATTTTCACTTTTGTGATAATGCCTTCTAGCCAAAAAAAAAAAAAAAGACTTTTAAAAGACCAGAAAGTCATTATATGATATCCTAATGCATAACTCATTAGTTAATTTATAGATCATGTAAACTGTTTTCTGTCACTTCATAAATTCCACAGTATATCATAACTGTCTGTCTTTAGTAAGTCTGTGTGAGTTCTATTTTTATGTTACTATCATTTGTATAATTCCACCTGATTTCTTTTGAGTCTTGGATGGCTCTTTTTAAGGACTGAACATAAAAATATTTATCTTTTCTAGATACTGTTCCAGTAGAGATAATCTGTGTGAACCAAACTACTGGGAAATATATTATCCAAAATGATACAGCTGAGCTTTGTGTGATTCTGTTTACTGTACAACCTTAGTTGTTTTATTTAACTTCTCTGGGTCACAATTTTTCCATTGGTAAAATAGAGATAATATCTCACTGAATAAGGAACAAGTAAAATATCCTTTTAAAGCTCTGACATAGTATTTGGCACATTTTAAAAGGTGTTACTGGGGCTGGAAGGGACTAGTACCTAAAGCAAGAAGTGTTACTGTAAGTCGTAACCTAAGAGGTGGAAAATGCTTAAATCTGCATTTCGTTCAAGCCCCTGTGTCCATCTGTTCTCTTGACTTGAAACTCTCTGGCATTTCTTAGCCCTTTCTAAGTGCTAGAGCCTTTTAAAAAGTTTTGGCTTAGTACTTTTTGTGATTAAGGTTTAGGTGGGCAGGATGGATTTTTTATCTTTCCCTTGTTTACTCAGTGGGGTTCATGAAATTTGAGTTGCCAAGATGTTGGGAGAACTGTTAAGTCAAGATGTTGGAAACACATGGATCCATCTGGAACATTTACAGTGTATGTCAGAAGATTCTTTTCTTTAACTTGTATGTTGGTGAACTGTAAACCGAGCATAAAACAACATAACATTTTATAGATACAAACCGATCTCAATCAGAAGATACTACAGTAATATGGTGGTGGGGAAATGGAGATTTCTCTGTGAATCTTCTGTCTTGCTATCTGTCTTCCCTCATAGCTCAACAATAAGGAATCTGCCTGCAAATCCATCTGGAACATTTACAGTGTATGTCAGAAGATTCTTTTCTTTAACTTGTATGTTGGTGAACTGTAAACCGAGCATAAAACAACATAACATTTTATAGATACAAACCGATCTCAATCAGAAGATACTACAGTAATATGGTGGTGGGGAAATGGAGATTTCTCTGTGAATCTTCTGTCTTGCTATCTGTCTTCCCTCATAGCTCAATCAATAAGGAATCTGCCTGCAATGCAGGAGACCTGGGTTTGATCTCTGGCTTTGGAAGAGCCCCTGGAGAAGGAAATGACCACCCACTCCAGTATTCTTGCCTGGAGAATTCCATGGACAGAGAAGCCTGGCAGGTTATAGTCCATAGGGTCATAAAGAGTTGGACATGACTTAGTGACTAAGCCACCACCACCACTTGTTAATGGCCTTGTTAATTTGTAACAGAGGGTAAAACCAGCTGACTTCATTCCTTAGTTGCCTCAGGAAATGTTAGTAATAATGCTCCATATTAAATTCTATTAAAACAGTGATTTTGCATATGCAAAATGGTATCATCAAATGGTGATAACTCCTTTCAGAGGTGAATTTTAGCACCTCTATCAATTAGCTTGGAAGCAGAGCTCACTTTTAGTATAGTATTCCTGGCTGGAATCTTCTTCCCAAGGATCTCATTTTATATCCCCTTATATTTGCATGTGTTTCTATATAATATGTATAAGGCTGGAGGCCTTTTTATAAACTGATTTTTTATTATACCAGTTAAAGTAAAAATTTCTTTATTTCTTGTCTCTCCGCTTACTACATACTCACTACTTGTGACTGGATATGAGAAACTTATAACCAGAGACTGCACATAAGTTTCAGTATTTCAACAGCATACTTGGCATTGTTTTGTCTTCCATCATTTCTGCAGTTTGTCAAATGATCTCCAGAGCCTTTTGGAGTAGAGGATGGGGAGGGTGGGCTGAACATACGTATCACACCTCCTTCCTTGGTGTGTGGTGGTGCAAAATCAAGAAAAGGAAACTTAAATTTTTTGTGCCCTAGGACACTATCAGTTCCTGAAAACTTTTCACTTCATATCCTACTGACCCAGCTGAATATAACCATAGGACAATAATAGGGTTGTTTGAGGATTAAATAACATGACTAAATGGAATTGGTAAGATTAAGAGCCTGTCTCTGGAGGTAGACATTGTTAGTTTACATTCCAGCTTCATCATCTTCTGTGTGACCTTGGGCTGGTAATTCGCCTGTAAGGGTGCTTCAGGTTCCTTATCTGTTAAGTGGGCAAAGCATTGAGTTCATAGATGAAAATTAACAAGAGTTACTATATATTAGGCAATTCAAAGAGTTCTAAGAAATTGCCTCTCGCACACAAATGGCTGATCATGATGTTCATAGCCCTCAGTTGTGGGTTTCCTGTACCCCTGCTCCATTGGGGTCAAGTTGCCCCTTTTGGCAGCTGTGTTGGGCAGGATTCCTTTTAAGATCGTAGCTTCCTTGCGTTCCCAGCGCACATCGTTTTGCCCAGCCTTTGGAGGAAGGGTTGCTTGCCCCTCATGCTGCTCTTTATACTCTGCTGTCACACACGGACATCTCCAGCCACAGAATTCCACCTTGGAATTTCTCTGTGGAGCCTCAGCTGCAGTGCGAATGATCCTCAGGCCCCAGTTGACACATGCCAAGTGCTCCAAGTGATCCTTGGGCTGCCCGTCCTCCTAATGTGAGGGAGAAGCCCTGCCCTTCGACCTCCACCTCCACAGGGAAAGAGGCCAAGGCAGCCGTGGCACAGCACATCGCCGCTCTCTCCAGAGCATCCCTTTAGCTGGTGGGCTTGCTTAGGTGATGTTTCTTTCCTTTAGGTTCTGGGGGACAGTTGGCAATTTTTATACTTTTTTCTGCCTTTGTGGCCTCATCCAAAACTTAAAAGAGGAAGAGTTCAATTTTAGGATTCTACTTTGCAGTTGTTATTGTCATCAGCAACCAGAATTCTATAGACAAAGAAGCACTTGACATCTTTCCATTCATTAACTGGTTTCTGAGTGCCATGACTCAGTATCCCCTCCAAGTCACCTGGCTTCTCTAAGTCTTGGTTTCCTCACTTACAAACTGGGGTTGATGTTACTTGCTCTGTGCAAGGTCCAATGAGATAATGTATGCAAAACTCTTTGCAAACTAAAAAATGCTTTATATATATAATGAATTGAGATAAAATTTTGCTTAGCTAGAGCCTTATAATTGATTGTTTGGGTATGCTGTACTTAATAACCATCCATCTGTGTTTTGTATTTGTTGGCAGATATAATTTTTCTGCCAGTAAAATATTTAGAATCACTTTGTATAATGTAAAAATGACAAAGAGGGCTCTGTTGGCCTAGGAAGCTCATAAAGTTCTAATGACTTATAGGGTTGCCAGATTTTGTACATAAAAATACAGAACACCCAGTTAAATGTGAATCAAATAAAGAATGAATAATTTTTAGTCTATCCCACATATTGCACAGAATTTTATCTAGTAATCCCACTATAGTGGAGTGTGAGTAGAAATTGCTACCGAATTTATTTTTGTATTTCCAGATCCTAGCATAATGCCTGAACTATAGCAAGTGCCTAATACATGATTCTGGAATAAAGAAATCAGTATATTTTCTTGGAATACTATTGATCATGTGACAAACTACTTTCAGAAACCCTTCTGAGCTTCATTTTGCTCATTTGTTGAGCAAAGATAAGGAAGTACCTCACTGGTTAATGGAAGGGAAACATGAAATGGGATATAGAGCAGTCTTTATAAATTGTTAAAGTAATCTGGACATGTGCTACAAAGGTGTTACAAACAGCACAAGGGAAAGAGCTGCTGAGAAAGGTATTCCCAGTGTAGCCTCTGCAGTACAGCAGAAAGCACATGTTCAGAATGTTTTCGTAAGATCTGCATGTTTAGTAAGTAAATTCAGTCTACAGAAAACAGTTCCCCTCATACTGTTTTTCTTTTCCCCCTTAGGGATGGTTTCTGCAGGAAATTAAACTGTGCCTAATTCCTTCTGGGTCTCTTAGATCCCCACACACCCATCTCTGCTCCCTCATGTTTCAGGCTGTGTAATTTGCTGACTGTGAAGCAATCAATAAGGTTTGCTGTGGAAGTTCTGGATCATTTTCTTGAAGCATCTGTTAAAAGCATGCAAAACCTACTTCAGTAGATCAACAATAAAATCCTAAATGAAACTAAAAGCTATTTTACTCCACATGGTAAAGCCAGGAAGCTATGAGTTAAGGTTTGCATCTCCCTTGCTTTGCTAACATTTTCACATGCCACCAATGTAATGTCAGTTCAGTTGCTCAGTCATGTCTGACTCTTTGTGACCCCATGAATCGCAGCACACCAGGCCTCCCTGTCCATCACCATCTCCCGGAGTTCACTGAGACTCACATCCATCGAGTCCGTGATGCCATCCAGCCATCTCATCCTCTGTCGAACCCTTCTCCTCCTGCCCCCAATCCTTCCCAGCATTTGAGTCTTTTCCAATGAGGCAACTCTTCTCATGAGGTGGCCAAAGTACTGGAGTTTCAGCTTTAGCATCATTCCTTCCAAAGAAGTCACAGGGCTGATCTCCTTCAGAATGGACTCGTTGGATCTCCTTGCAGTCCAAGGGACTCTCAAGAGTCTTCTCCAACACCACACTTAAAAGCATCAGTTCTTCGGCTCTCAGTCTTCTTCACAGTCCAACTCTCACATCCACACATGACCACAGGAAAAACCATAGCCTTGACTAGATGGACCTTAGTCGGCAAAGTAATGTCTCTGCTTTTGAATATACTATCTAGGTTGGTCATAACTTTTCTTCCAAGGAGTAAGCGTCTTTTAATTTCATGGCTGCAATCACCATCTGCAGTGATTTTGGAGCCCCCAAAAATAAAGTCTGACACTGTTTCCACTGTTTCTCCATCTATTTCCCATGAAGTGATGGGACCAGATGCCACGATCTTCGTTTTCTGAATGTTGAGCTTTAAGCTAACTTTTTCGCTTTCCTCTTTCACTTTCATCAAGAGGCTTTTTAGTTCCTCTTCACTTTCTGCCATAAGGGTGGTGTCATCTGCATATCTGAGGTGATTGATATTTCTCCCGGCAATCTTGATTCCAGCTTGTGTTTTTTCCAGTCCAGCGTTTCTCATGATGTACTCTGCATAGAAGTTAAATAAGCAGGGTGACAATATACAGCCTTGACGTACTCCTTTTCCTATTTGGAACCAGTCTGTTGTTCCATGTCCAGTTATTTCTGCCATAAGGGTGGTGTCATCTGCATATCTGAGGTGATTGATATTTCTCCCGGCAATCTTGATTCCAGCTTGTGTTTCTTCCAGTCCAGCGTTTCTCATGATGTACTCTGCATAGAAGTTAAATAAGCAGGGTGACAATATACAGCCTTGACGTACTCCTTTTCCTATTTGGAACCAGTCTGTTGTTACATGTCCAGTTGTAACTGTTTATTCCTGACCTGCATATAGGTTTCTCAAGAGGCAGGTTAGGTGGTCTGGTATTCCCATCTCTCTTAGAATTTTCCAGAGTTTATTGTGATCCACACAGTCAAAGGCTGTGGCATAGTCAGTAAAGGAGAGGTAGATGTTTTTCTGGAACTCTCTTGCTTTTTCGATGATCCAGCAGATGTTGGCAATTTGATGTAGCAGGTAGTTTTTAGGTGCCATATGTGTTGGTGGATTACACACACTGGCATAGATTGTTTGATGCAATTCCTCAAATATATATTTAATTTGTCCTCAGAAATCAAAACAGCCCATTAGCTACCAAGAATACATTTGTAATTCCTGGGAAAGAATTTCTTTTGGCATTTCAGATGTGGCATATTAAGCTACCATCCTTGAGGTCTTTCTGAATTTAGGTTTCACAGATGCTTATTTATGAAACATCTGTATCCTTTACTGGCTCCATTTCAACTTCTTCTCTAAATGCTGAAGGTCTTCGAGCTCAAAACTGTTTCCTCTTGGAGCTCTCTTGGTGTGCAAACTGATGTCACCCAAACTTACAGCAGTTTAAAAAGTCTCTGTGATGATTCCCATATTTCTCCAGCCCAGTGTTATCTTTTGAGCAACAGATTGTACAATCCCAGGGCCTTTCTGAATCCTACCCCTCTCCATATGCTGATGAGCCTTCCTGTCCAGTATTTATTCTTCCTCTATTGTTGAGTGATACTCATCCAGTTGCAAAAGTCAGACATTTAGGGGTTCCTCTTAACAGTTTCCCCCTCATCTGCTGCCTTGGACTGAATAATCTCTCCTCTCTCCCAGCTTGGATTAGGATAATCTATCATCAAATCTCATCAGGTCTGTCTCCAAAATTTTCTCAGCCCTGGTATTTACCTTTATCCTAACTCCACCAATGTAGCCAAAAGTGAAAGTGAAGTCGCTCAGTTGTGTCCGACTCTTTGCGACCCGTGGACTGTAGCCTACCAAGCTGCTCCGTCCATGGGATTCTCCAGGCAAGAGTACTGGAGTGGGTTGCCATTTCCTTCTCCAGGGGATCTTCCCCACCCAGGGGTCGAACCCAGGTCTCCCACATTGCAGGCAGATACTTTAACCTCTGCCCCGCCAGGGAAGCCCTTAAATACAAGAATACAGTCTCTCAGAAAACCTCCTATAGAGACACAGAACTTCAGATCCAAGTACTAACATCAAAGATTTCAAGGGAGGAGTGGAAGCCAGGTTGAAAGAAGAGGGAGGAGGTGGGAGAGCAGGGGTGAAAGGGGTGGCCTTACAGACGTCTCCTGCCACCTACAGATACCCAGGCGTTATGGGACTTTTCCCTGGGCCTCCAGAGAAGGGAGGACTGGAACTCAGCCCTACCAGAAATCAGACCAGAACCAGAATTCGAGTTCTCTGCCAAGAGGAGATGATCAGTCTCCCATCCTCAGCTCAGGCTGAGGGCCCTTCAACCAGATTCCTGCGTCCAGGACCAGGGGACTAGAAAAACAGGGAAGGATAAGAAGGGTTAAGGAGAGGAAAGAGAGAGAGAAGGAGAGAGAGGTCAATAAAGTCTCTTGTTTCTTACCGGTCGGGGCACTCTGGCCAGTTGTCCCAGTCAGGAGGAGACAAGGGACAAAAGAGTCCCAGTTGCGGCTGCTGGGTCTGGTCCATTGGCAGGCAAGCTGGCCCCTGAGTGCCCCGAGTGGTCAGGATGTCAGTCTCAGCGAAGAAGAGTCCCACCAGAGTCACCATTTGTTGCAGGAAGAGGGACCCCTTCCAGGGCCCAAAACTGGGCTCTTGTCTAACACTCGGAAATGAATTGTCCAAGGAGACACATGTGCTGACAAAGCAAGAGATTTTATTGGGAAAGGGCATCTGGGTGGAGAGCAGTAGGGTAAGGAAACCCAGGAGAACTGCTCAAAGCCACCACCATCTCTCATCTGAACTCTGCACTCCGTTATAGTCCACACTCCACCAAACAGCACCAGGGCATGCATGCTAATTCATTTCAGTCATATCAGACTATTTGCAATCCCATGGACTGTAGCCCACCAGGCTCCTCTTTGCATTGGATTCCCTGGGCAAAAATACTGGAATGGATTGCCATGCCCTCCTTCAGGGATTCTTCCCAACCCAGGGATCAAACCCACATCTCTTAAGTCTCCTGCGTAAGGAGGCATGTTCTTTACCACTAGCGCCACCTGGGGTGACCCTTTTAAATCATAAGTAAGATCAGATGACTTCCCTGTTTAAATCATAAATAGGTTAATAGCTTTAAATTAATATTAGGAAATATTATGAAAAGAGCTTTAAGTTAATATTAGGAAAAAATTCTTAAAGCCGGCTGTTCCACCTTTCTTTCACACTTGTATCTTTCTCACTACATTCTAGCCATATAGAAATTTTCTTAGTTTCGCTGATGAACCATGCTATACCCTGACATAGGACCTTTGCATACATACGCTTTCCCTCTCTGTGGACTAGCCATCCTGCACCCACTTCACTATTTCCTTTCATTCAGATCTTTCAGCTCAAATATCATTTCTACACCCTCAAATGTTATCATCATAAGGATAGGGACCTTCTCTATATTATTTACTGATGTATCCCTGTCACCTTATACAGAGCTGACATATTCTAGGCACTTAATAAATTTTGCACAATAAATGAAAAAATAAAAAGAATGAAAGAATTAATGAAAACTAGCTTAGGTCTGTCCCCTCAGTTATACAATCCTGTGACATATTTTCTGCATCCACACTTATCACAATTTATATTTTGTTAGTGAGACTATTTGTTTGGTTTCATCTCCCCATCTAGCCTCATGAGAGCAGGAACCATGAGTGGCTTTGCTTCCCATTTCATTTGCAGAATCTGGTACATCCTAGCCTATGGTGGGTGCTCACTCCCTGTTGGCTGGTGAATTTTTAATCCTTTTCCCACTTGGCCCTCAGCAGCCTTGGACCCAGCTGAGCATGCCATCCTTCCTAAGGCACTCTGTCCTACTTCTCTCTAGCTCTTCATC